>JAODAL010037856.1:0-39909 GCA_025379985.1 Phyllomedusa bahiana | reverse complement strand
CCTTTTTAAAAAGGGTCATGCTGTGGTACAAGCAGGGTTTTGAATGTTTTTTTTTTTTTTTTTTCTGGGGTTTTTAAACCAAAGGTTGTTGCCTAAGATGTAGCCCATATCCATTTACTGTTGTGGATGTTAATTCCGCTTCTCCACCCCTGTTGGGTTAAGAAAAAGGGGTGTTTTTTGCTCCCCATGTTTTAAAGGGGTCTTTCGTCAAATCGAGCTCACTATCGCTATCTTGGCTGATGGTCGACTATCGACCATCAAAGATGTCAGGGCCCAACGCAATCGTAACACTATCATAAAATTTTCATGGCATTCCCTTAAATTTTGCATTGTTAGTGAAACAGATAACATATTCTTCAGCACTGCAACCAGACAACCAAAAAATGCCAAAAATTGGAAGACGATAAATTTGATGACATCCTACATTTCACCTCAGTTTTAAGGTTAAAGGGGTTTTCTTGCTAAAACTCATTCTGTAATGTTGGGACATAAAATAACCTTTTGCTTCGGTTTTTTACCTAATAATTTTAGAAAGCAGTCAAAAGCTAATCTGTGTGGCCTAGAATTCTTCCTCCCCCCTGGGTCGACCCCCCCCTTTGCTTTGTTGGCTGCCTGAAAATTTAGTTAACCCGGGTTTGGGGGACATGTCCCCTTTGCTGTGATTGGCCGTCTTGTACTCTCTGTGTTTACTGCCCTCTGAGCTGTGTGAAACAGGCTGCCTGTGCCTATCTCTGCTCCTGCTGGCAGTCTGTGCTTTCATGTGCGTCTGTGTACTCATTGTCTTCATTTCACTCCCCTCTGAGCTGTGTGAAGCTGTCTGAGCTTGTCTCTGCTTCTCTCCCAGAGAAAGTTCTATGTGAAGCATCTTTGGCAATTACTCTGCCAAATCCACTCCTCCCAACCATATAACTGTAACAGCGGTAGTAGTGGATCCTCTGGACCACCACAAGCGGTGGTAGGGGCCACGCCAGGGAGCAGAGTCTAAGTAGGTCCCAGTATTGACCAGAGCCCACCGCAAGGCAGGTTGGACTTGCTGCGGTGGGAGTCCTACCAGGTAGCTACCCCTGAGGCGACTAGCTTGCAGAGGCAGCCAAGGTGCAGCGAGGTACCAAATCGTAAGACGATACTAGTAGTCAAGGTCAGGCGAACAGGTCAGGGCAGGCAGTGAAGATTCGTGGTCGAGAAACGCGGCAAGGGACCTGAAACACAGACGAGACATAAACACATTAGGAAAGGCTTTCTCTCAAGGCACGTAGCACTAAAGATCCAGCGGGGACATGCAGGAGGTGTTAACTTTATATAGGATCAGCGTCCAGCAATCAACCAATTACCGGCACGCTGGCCCTTTAAATTTAAAAGAGCCGGCGCTTGCGCGCCCTATGGGGTGAGAGGCATGCACCGGCCGGCAGAGGACCGCAGGGAAGTAGGAGTGTGGTTGCGTAAGTATGTTCCTACAGGGGAACAGGTGCACCCGCGACCTGACATGCGGACCGCGGCGCAACTCGTCCCCGAAGCTGAGGGACACCTGTCCACAACCTCAGACATTAACACTCCAAACTCCACTATGGTGAAGACCAAAGAGCTGTTGAAGGAGAACAGAAACAAAATTGTAGCCCTGCACCAGGCTGGCAAGACTGAATCTGCAATAAGCAAGCAGCTTGGTGTGGAGAAGTCAACCTTGGGAGCAATAATTAGAAAATGGAAGAAAAACAAGACCACTGATAATCTCCCTCATTCTGGGGCTCCACGCAAGATCTCACCCTGTGCGGTCAAAATGATCACAAGAACAATGAGCAAAAATCCCTGAACCACATGGGGGGGACCTAATGAATGACCTGCAGAGAGCTGGGACCAACGTAACAAAGGCTACCATCAGTAACAGACTACGCCGCCAGGCACTCAGATCCTGCAATGCCAGATGTGTCCCCCTGCTTATGCCAGTACATGTCCAGGCCCATCTGAAGTTTGCTAGAAAGCATTGATCCAGGATGAAAGGATGATCCAGAAGAGTATCGGGAGAATGTCATATGGCCAGATGAAACCAAAGTAGAACTGTTTGGTAGAAACACAACTCGTCATATTTAGAGGAGAGAGAATGTTGAGTTGCGTCCAAAGAACACTATACCTACTGTGAAGCATGGGGGTGGCAACATCTTGCTTTGGGGCTGTTTCTCTGCAAAGGGACCAGAACGACTGATTCGTGTACATGAAAGAATGAATGGGGCGTATATCATGAGAATTTGAGTGCAAACCTCCCTTCCATTAGCAAGGGCATTGAAGATAAAACGTGGCTGGGTCTTTCAGCATGACAATGATCCCAAGCACACCGCCAGGGCAATGAAGGAGTGGCTTTGTATCAGGAATCATTTCAAGGTCCCAGAGTGGTCTAGCCAGTCTCCAGATCTCAATCCCATAGAAAACCTTTGGAGGGAGTTGAAAGTCTGTGTTGCCTAGCGACAGCCCCAAAATATCACTGCTCTCTCTAGAGGAGATCTGCATGGAGGAATGGACGAACATACCAGCAACAGTGTATGCCAACCATGTGAAGACTTACAGTAAATGTTTGATCTCTGTTATTGCCGACAAAGGATATATGACAAAGTATAGAGATGAACTTTTGTTATTGCCCAAATACTTATTTTCCACAATAATATGCAAATAAATTATTTCCAAATCAGACAATGTGAATTTTTGGATTTGTTTTCTCATTTTGTCTTTCATAATTGAGGTCTACCTATGATGCACAATTGGTGGCTGATAAAAATACTTTTTTTCCCCACTGTAGCTTTCTAATATATATCTATCCTAACCAAATCAATCCAATGTGAGAAACACGCACACTATATTTCAAAGATAGTTCATCACAATAAGTGTAAAAAGTTACTCTTTGGCAAAGAGAGCAATATCCCAAAATAAACAATGCTATTTGAGGAACATGGGTGTATATCACACACAGTATGTGTAGTTGAAAGGTATTTCACCTCAGCAACTATAAAATTGGAAGTATTTGGCACAAAGTGCAATCTAGCGCTGCTGGAGAGTGAGCCTTGTACATAAGAGACACAGTGGCAGAATGTAAAATGGCTGTAATATTTATGGGGCTGTGACATCACAGGAGCTGTTCGGCTGACGATTGGCTGCATGTCTGCATGTCATGGCATTGAGGGCGTTCCTTTCTTTCTCCTATAGTTCTTTGCCCCATGTCATGCCATGTGCTCATGGTCATTTTACCATGAATCACCAGGAAATTCGGCTTAGTTTAGAATTGAATTTTTCCTGAAATTAAAAACGAATTCCACTTCGTCCGAATCGATTCGCTCTCATCCCTAATTATATCACTTCATGGGTCAACACTAAAGATATGATACAATAGAAAGTAGTCAGTTTGAAGCTTGTATAACAGTGTAAATTTGGAGTGCCCTCAAAATAACTCAACACACATCCATCAATGTCTAAAGCGCTCGCAACAAAAGTGAATACAAATTGTGCCCATTTGCCATTTTACCTGCACTGTGTCATGTTACTCATTAGTGTTAAAAGTCTCAGATGTGAATGGGGAGCAGGTGTTTTAAGTTTGGCATCACTCTTACACTCATACTGGTCACTGGAAGTTCAACATGGCACCTCATTGCTAAGAACACTCTAAAAAAATGTTGCGTTACCGAGGGTGAAACATTAGTGCAGAATAACCAGCAAAGCGTTGTAGCATTCAAACCGTCATGTACTTAAAAACATTAAAATGTACCTGGATAGGAGCGTGGGGGGTAATAGCTTTGACAGTAACTGGTTAAGCCCCATTCACATCATGTGTTCGCCATTCGTTTGTGATATCTGTTGGGATACTGTAAAAATTGCAAAATGACTTACATAGGACAAATGTAAAACAAATTGTACTACATTTCCCCCATTTAGTGAATATGTCCAGGCTTCTGCACTGGACACAAAAATATGGTCAACCATGTTTCAATCGGACACGTTCGCTAAATAAGGCAAATGCAGTCAGTCAGACAAAAAATCAATTATTTCATTGTGATTTTTTAGGGTATTCCAACGGAAACCATGGATAAAAGGCGAACACATGATATTAATGGTGCCCTAATGGGGTGTTACCACCTTGCACTCAATCAAGACTATGGAACAGGCTATGGAAAAGATGCTGCGGCTGTCGTAATGTTTAACCTTTTTTAACAAGTCTGCCCAGACCAAATAATAGAAAAAACAGACAAAAAAACCTCCAAACATCTTCTTTAAGGGTATGTTCACAAGGCATTTTTTGGTCTGAAAATATCAGCACTTAGGGCGACATGTATGAAAGGGTTTTTCACCCTTTTTCTGGCGTACAATGCACCTAACTGAGCTGTCTATGATGTCTTAAACACTTAATGTATGTGTTAGGCGCATGGTTAGTAAGACTCAACACTTTCAAATGCGCCTAACATGAAGGGGTGTTCTGGGGGCGTTATGGAGGTGTCGCACGACATTCGTAAGATTAGACACAAATATGAATGTGGTTTGGCAAAACTTGGCGCATTACTGCCCCGACAGGTAGATCTATTTCAATGTGGTCTGTCTGAGCCTGAGGAGTCGAAGTGAAGCTAGATTTGCTGTAAGGGGACAGAATTTCCAATGTTTCTCAACTAACACCAGTGCAATAATAAAAAGTGATTTATTATAATTATCAAACTATTTAAAATTTAATTATTTAAATTTAATGAAAATTGTTTTCATATAAAATTAATATAAAAATATATAATATCCCAAAAAAAAGAAATATCTCCTATAAAATGTATTTAAAATTCATAGAATCTTAAACTAATTTTACAATAAATTAACCCACTGATTATGTTTAGAGATGGGTGAATTGATTCTAACGAAGTGGAATTCGTTTACAATTTCAGGAAAACTTCGGTTCTGCACGAAGCCGAAGATTAGGGTGATTCGCGGGAACGAAGCATCTTTTTTATTGGTAAAATGGCCGCGAGCACATGGCGTTACATGGGGCAGAAAACTATGGGAGGAAGAAAAGAACACCCTCAATGACATGTGCAGACATGAAGCCAATCAGCGACCGGCGGGCTTCTGTGACGTCACAGCCCTATAAATACGGACGCCATCTTAAATGCTCACACTTTTCACTGTGTGTCCTGTAATAAGCATCTTGCTGCTGCTGCAGCACTATTTTGAACATATTATAAAACAAACTCGTTTTATCAGCAACTGGGGGAAAGACCATCACAAGTGTGTGTCATTTGCACACTTGTTATTTAACCAGCGTTATTATTTTGTTGTAGTTTGTGGGGCATTCTTCCTACAGTCCAGGGTGGGTGTACTTCTCTCCCATATATGTCTCAATTACATCTGGTTGTTATGTAGGATATTTAATACCCAAGGCTTAATTTACCCCCTTGATTGTGGGTTAATTTGAACTAAAATACAGGGTGTCTTTTTTATTTTGTCCTATATACGCCTAATTTACACCTGATTTTTCTGTATTTTCTGTAGGGTATTTCATACCCAAGGCTTAATTTAACCTCTTGATTGTGGGGTAATTTGGACTAAAATTAAGGGTGTCTGTATTTCTTGTTCGCATAGACGCCAAATTTACATCTGGTTTTTCTGTAGGGTATTTCATATACAAGGCTTAATTTAACTTCTTGATTGTGGGGTAATTTGGACTAAAATACAGGGTATCTGTATTTTTTGGTCCCATATATGCCTAATTTACATCTGTTTTTTCTGTAGTGTATTTCATACCCGAGGCTTAATTTAACCTCTTGATTGTGCGGTAATTTGGACTAAAATACAGGGCATCTGTATTTTTTGGTCCCGTATACGCCAATTTGCATCTGTTTTTTTTGTAGGGTATTTCATACCCAAGGCTTAATTTAACCTCTTGATTGTGCGGTAATTTGAACTAAAATACAGGGTGACTGTATTTTTTTGGTCCCATATGCGCCTAATTTACATCTGTTTTTTCTCTAGGGTATTTCATACCCAAGGCTTAATTTAACCTCTTGATTGTGCGGTAATTTGGACTAAAATACAGGGTGTCTCTATTTTTTGGTCCCATATACGCCTAAATTACATCTGGTTGTTCTGTACGGTATTTCATATTTAATTTTTTGATCAAACAGTATGTCAGACAGAGAGGTGGCAGGCCCTTCACATGTGAGTGGCAGTGGCACAAACGTTCCTGGAGCAGGCACAGGTCGCAGCACAGTAAGGGGACGTCGCAGCAGGGGTAACTCGGTGAGCCAAGAACTGCCGGTGTCATCTAGCGGCCGTGTGTTGACCAGCAACCCAAGGGTTCTTGATTGGTTGACTAGGTCATCCAATTCCTCCCAGATGACATCTGACAACCCCAGCCAAGAGTCGGGTCAGACACAACTCTTAGTTGGCATAGCTCGGGAGCGGGTCAGCAGCCCTCACCTGTCCTCAACCCGCCCCATTCGGTTCCCTCAGCCAGAGATCTACTATGTGGCCAGGGAGATAACGTTGGCACCACAGCCCTGTGTCAACATATGCAGCGTCACCATCCAATGGCCTGGGAGAACCGTGTCTCAGATGTTGTGGTCTATACTGCCGCTGCAGCAACAGCAGCAGCAGCACCAAGTGGCATGCATGCCATTTCAGCCAGTCAGAGCTCCACCACCTCTGCTGAAGGGAGCTGTTTGTCTTTGCCTTTGTCTACCGATCCAGATGCCACACATGGCACCAGCAGTCGTTCACCGAGACGATTGCCAAGAGACAGCAGTATGTGTCCAACCATGCTAGGGTGCAGAAGCTGACTGTGCTCCTGTCCAAGTGGTACTGCAGTCCCTCCCTTTCCAAGTGGTGGACTCTTCAGTGTTCAGAGAACTAATGGCTTGTGCCGAGCCGAGTTGGAGAGTCCAAAGCCGTAATTTCTTTTCCAAAAAGGTTCCATCCCCTTCACAAATATGTAGAACAGACGGTGGGCCAGTACTTGAGCCTATCAGTGTCTTCTAAGGTGCACGGCAGCGGGGATGTTTTGAGCTGTAACTATGGTCAGGGCCAGTACATGTCCTTTATGGCCCACTGGGTGAATGTGCTTCCTGCCCAGCCACACCAGCAACTTGGACAGGAGACGCCGCTTTCTCCTCCACGTTGTCAAACTGCTGTTCCTGCGCCAATGTCCGCCTCCTCCTCCACCACCACCTCAGCCTCCAGGTTTTACACCTGGTTTGCCTGGGCGAACAAAGTCACACAGGGGAGGTACTGCTCCGCATCATACAACAAGAAATCAATGTGTGGATTTCTCCGCGACAACTGCAAATCGGAACCATGGTGACAGACAATTGAAGGAACATGGTGTCCATGCTGCACCGATTGGGGATGATCCATGCACCCTGCATGGCGCACGTGTTCAATCTGGTTGTCAAAAGCTTCCTGAATTCTTCCACCCATGTGCAAGACATTCTAAAAATGGCCAGGAAACTGTGAATGCACTACATCCATTCCTACAGAGCCAAGCACACCCTCCTTGGTGGAGTTGCAGTGGCAGAACGGCCTCCCCCAACATAGGCTGATATGCAATGTTTCCACCCGTTGGAATTCCAGCCTCCATATGTTTGAAGGAGTCTAAGAACAGAGAAAGGCCATTAATGATTTTTTGATGATCCAAGTGGACAGGAGTACTCCCCTGTGTAATATTCATGTCAGCCAGTGTCAGCTCATGCTCAGGCCCTTTGAGGAGACCACGTTATTTGTTAGTCGCCAGGACTACGGGATGAATAATGTCATTCCACTGCTTCAAGTCCTTAAACAGATGCAGCAAAATCTGGCTGGTCAGGGGACTGGAGACATGGCGACTATATCTCACGGCCATGTGAGTCCGGTGGGATCTGAACTGGAGGAGGAGGAGGACATTGGGGCACAAGCAGTGTCTGGTGAAATGAGTGGTTTTTCTACTCAGGTGACAGGAGAGGAGGAGCAGGAGCAGCTGGAAGAGGTAGAGGGAGAAGAGGAAGACAAGGAAGATGACCAGGACACAACGTGGCAGTATACAGTGGAGATATAGCCCGCAGCATGCTGATTTGCCTGGCTAGTGACAGCCAAATAGTCACCATCCGGCAGAGGGATGAATTCTGGCTCTCCACCCTCTTGGACCCTCGCTAACGGTCCAAAATGTGAGCCTTTTTTCTACCTTCCGAGAGGGAGGAGAAACTTGCGTACTATAGAGAAATCCTGTGTAGTCAGTTGGCCGCTGCCTATGTGCGCCATCATCCATCCTCTGTCAGGTCTGACCGGGGGGTTCCTCATCGCTCACACACCACTGCCATGGCTGCTGTGGAGAAATGCGGGGGGGGAGAGGGGAGGAGTAGTGGCAGCTTCACCAGCAGCAGCCTAAGTCTGGAGTCTTGATGAGCAGCTTCCTTCACCCGCCTAGTGAGGAGAGTACTCACCAACAGCAGCAGCAGGACCTGGAGCAGACCCTGAACCTGCAAGTGGTGGCCTACTTGGACAGCAATCTATCACCCCAGGTAGAAGATCCATTGGACTACTGGGCAGCCGAACTTGATGTGTGGCCGCAACTTGCCGAGTTTGCAGTGGAGAGCTGTTCAGCCTGGCCAGTAGTGTGGCATCAGGGCGGGTGTTCAGTGCGGCGGGGGCCATCGTTACCCCAAGGAGAACCCGCTTGTCCACCCAAAATGTGGAGAGACTGACCTTTGACAAGATGAATCAGGCGTGGATCTGCCAGGATTTCCACACACCAATGCCTTATGCATCATGTTAGATCAGCCATGACGCCTCCCCAAAACTTTGAGAAATGAGTCTGGATTCTTCTGGCTACCTGTCTCAGCTACTATTCTGATGCTGCTACCTCTCTGATGCTACACATCTGCTGCCAACTTCTCCATCTGCCACCCACCATCTTTACCAGGGACTGGTATTGCCACCCTCTGTCGTTGTGCCACTCTGTGGCCTACTCATGTTGCTGCCACCTTCTCAACCTGTCATTTGCCACTCTGTGATCTAGTGATGTTGCTTCCACCTCCACACTCTGTGATTGTGCCACTCTGTGGCCTACTGATGTTACTGCCACCTCCACGCTCTGTGATTGTGCCACTCTGTGGCCTATTGATGTTGCTGACACCTTCTCAACCTGTAATTTGCCACTCTGTGGGCTATTGATGTTGCTGCCACCTTCTCAACCTGTCATTGTGCCACTCTGTGGGCTAGTGATGTTGCTGCCACCTCTATACTGTGTGATTGTGCCACTTTATGGCCTACTGATGTTGCTACTCCCTTCTCAACCTTTCATTTGCCACTCTGTGGCCTACTGATGTTGCTCCCAAATCCACATTCTGTTATTGTGCCACTCTGTGGCCTACTGATGTTGCTGCCACCTTCTCAACCTGTCATTGTGCCAATCTATGGGCTAGTGATGTTGCTGCCACCTTCGTACTGTGTGATTTTGCCACTCTGTGGCCTACTGATGTTGCTGCCACCTTGTCAACCTGTCATTTGCCACTCTGTGGTCTAGTGATGTTGCTGCCACCACCACACTCTGTCATTGTGCCACTCTGTGGGCTATTGATGTTGCTGCCACCTTCTCAATCTGTCATTGTGCCACTCTCACAATCAGGATCAGAATTGTCTGGTGATTAGGTAGCCATAAGCAGGAGTGGATACAGAACACAGAAGACATGCAAATATCCCATTTACTTGTCATCTCTGTTTTGGATCATCACTTGTTTGTTTTTGGCTTTAGCAATGCTGATGAATTATTGACTGATTGAAAGCAGACACTGACGGGTGAAAGGAAGGGCAGCAAGATGAGTGACATCAACGCAAAATTACTGCCGACACCCTCTCCACTCTTTCGGGGGGGCTCTACATGTATCAGCGTTTAACAGAACAGGTTCTGTCATAATCTGTGGAATCATCTGATGTAAAAGGAGTGCGCTCTTTGACGCTATTGTAGGATCTTTGCCCTCTTCTTTCCAACTGGCGCTTACATTACCTTGTCAGGCTGCATTCCCACTTCAGTTATTTGGTCAGTTTTACCCCTGTAACTGCCCCGAGAAGTGAAGTGTGAAGCGATTCTAAGAGCGGCGGCTGTCATGTGTGTGTCATACTAAAACACAAAATTGTATGAAGACCAAACCACGCTCCCTATGCATATTTGAGCATAGCACAATGTTCTGCAACACCCTACAGGCTTTTTGCAGCCAGTTAATACTTGTTTTTTTTCCGTTTTCAAAATGCTTTATTGTAGATGCATAAACAATACAAGACAGTAACAAAGAAAGGAAACTCTAAAAGTAAACAAGTAATCCTACAAAATAACGATCTTAAAATAAAGTAATTTTCGTGTAAGATCAAACATCGAGTACAGAGCACGCTACAAAGATAGCTTTTATCTTATAAGTTAAGTACCAAAGGTCTTATAAGTAAAACAACAGAAGCTATATCAGAGTGTCCATCTATGGGTACTATGGCAAATCAAGAAAAGGGTGAGTTAATGAGCAAACTAAGCCAAATAGAATGCACGTAGCAGGGTATCTGTACTAGAATCATATACAATCGCCTTAATGCAGATTTAAGTAAAAACAATAAAAGTAAAAAGGAGAGGAAATGCACCGGTCACGATCCCAAAACAAAGCCCCACCACCAACGAATGATCGCCATATTGATAAGTCGATGTTAAGGAGAGCGGTCACAAAACACTACTTACTGAGAGTGAAACCTAAGCCCTTGGAGAATGGTGGAGAGCTCTGAATGCGGGAGATACTACAAAGGTCATCCATTCTCCCCATACCCTATTAAACTTATCCAGTTGTTGGTTACTATCTGCCCTTATTTCCTCCATGCGTTGAATGCGTAAAATTTCTTTAAACCACTCTGAAACCGTTGGCACCTGGGTGGATTTCCATTTCCGTGGAATTAGCAGATTAGCTGACACCAACAGAAAAATAATCAGACTGCCTTTCAGAGAGCATATGTCCATAGGCAGCATGAAGAGAAGAAGGGCAAGGGGGTCATTCTGCAGCTTGACACCAGTGTTCAGTGTAATAAGTTCAATAACTTTAAGCCAAAACGGTTGGATGTCCCCACACCCCCACCAAATATGCGTCATGTCTCCTGGGTGTTGCCCACATCTCCAACAGAGGGGAGGGACTTGAGGGAACAGTGAGTGTAGAAGCGTGGACACCCTGTACCACCTGGATAAAACCTTATCATTCATTTCCTGGATTTGACAAGAAACTGAGGTTGTATGTGCCAAAACACAAGCTTTGGTCCAGTCTTCATTGGTCACTGACATATTTAACTCCTTTTCCCAACTACTCTGGAAGAGAGGCTGGATAGAGGACTCTACAGTTAAGATCATATTATATAAGGTAGAGATAGCGTGTCTGGGAACCCGCTCTTGAATACATAACTGTTCAAAACCAGTGAGTGCTCTATGAAATTTCTGAGTGACCTTGTTTACATCATAATAGTGCTTAATCTGCACATACTGAAGCCACACGTTGGGTGAATGGCGATGAGAGGGCACAATCTCATTGTAAGTTCTAAAAGTTGTCTTATTGAGGAAGTCTCCGATAGTACGGGGCGTTCTTACTAAAAGGTCAGAAAACAGTAAATCTGGCACTGTGATTCGCAGCTCCGGATTTCCCTGTATAGGCACAAGAGGCCCACCTGGGAAATATAAGCTGTAATGAAGGCCATGGATTTTGAGCACAGACAGGGTAATTTGTGTAACCAAGGGTAATTGGCCCAATTTTAACCGCATTCGCTGTGGGCTCAGCCATGGTAATGAGGACAGAGGACCTCCTCTAATTGCACCCATCGTTTTATTTGCCTAGCATTAAACCAATCTAATACACTGGCACCCACTGCTGCTATATAATAAAACGTCATGTCTGGGAGTGCCAATCCACCCTCTTCTTTTCTTCTGATGAGAGTGTTTCTAGCTATTCTAGACTGCTTATTAGCCCAGACAAACTTCCTAAAGCATTTATTAATGTCTCTAAAAAAGGTGCTTGGTAGTTATTTATTCCAGGGATACACTGGAATAAATACAAGAGTCTTGGGAGGGTATTCATTTTTAAGATGTTAATTCTCCCTATCCAGGAGAAATCTCTCCTATCCCATTTGGACAAGTCTGTTTTAATAGTCTGAAATAAGGGGTCAAAGTTCAAAGCGAACGTTCGATTAATGTTAGCTGGGATTTGGACCCAAACTATCTTTCAAGGAGGTGACTGTATCCGATTTCAGAGTAATGTTCAGTGCAACACTTTTGGAGTAGTTAACTTTAAAGTTGCCAAGGAGACCAAATTTATCCAGAAGAGCCATCAGTGCCGGCAATGATGTTTCAGGTTGAGTGATATATTATTATTATTATTATTATTTATTTTAGAGCGCCATTAATTCCAGGGCGCTGTACATTTAAGGGGAATTACATACATAACAAATATTGAACAAATACAATGGTGACAAAAATGACTAGTAACTGAAACAGAGAGGAAAGAGGACCCTGCCCGCGAGGGCTTACAATCTACAAGGAAGAAGGGGAGACAGAAGGTGTGGGGCAGACATGCTTGCAGGCCGGTGTAGTGGTGGTGGGGTTAATGTGGGTTGTAGGCTATCCTGAAGAGATGGATTTTCAGGTTGCTTTTGAAACTGGTGAAAGTTGGGGAGAGTCTGATGTTTTGGGTTAATGAGTTCCAGAGTGTGGGTGAAGCACGGGAGAAGTCTTGGAGACGGTTATGTGAGGAGCTGATGAGAGGGGAGCAGAGGAGAAGGTCCTGTGAGGAGCGGAGATTGCGTGAGGGGAGGTATCTGGAAATTAGGGCAGAGATGTATGGAGGGGAGAGGTTATGGAGAGCCTTGTAGGTCAGGGTTAGTAATTTGAACTGAATTCATTGGGCAATGGGCAGCCAGTGAAGGGATTGGCAGAGGGGAGAGGCAGAGGAGTAGCGAGGAGAGAGGTGAATCAGACGGGCAGCAGAGTTTAGGATGGATTGGAGGGGAGCGAGGGTGCTAACTGGGAGGCCACAGAGAAGGATGTTGCAGTAGTCAAGGCGGAAGATGACGAGGGCGTGGACTAGCATTTTAGTAGTGTCAGAGTTGAGGAATGGGCGGATGCGTGAAATATTTTTTCAGGTGGAGGCGGCAGGCAGAGGTGAGGGCTTGGATGTGTGGTTTGAAGGATAAAGAGGAGTCAAAGGTTATCCCAAGGCAGCGGACTTGTGGAGCTGGTGAGAGGGTGTGGCCATTAACAGTGATAGAGAGATCAGGTGGAGGGGTAGAGAGGGACGGTGGAAAGATGATGAATTCTGTTTTATCTACATTTAGTTTTAAGCGACGGGAGGAGAAGAAGGAGGAAATGGATGATAGGCATTTTGGGATCCGGGAGAGAAGGGAGTTAATGTCAGGACCGGAGATATAAAGCTGGGTGTCGTCCGCGTACAGGTGGTAGTTAAAGCCATGCGAGGCTATGAGCTGACCCAGACCAAGAGTATAAGAGGAGGTCATCTGCGAATGCAGCGCATTTTTGCTGATCTTGTCCTATTGAGAGCCCCTTAACCTCCTGATCAGCTCTAATGGATTGCATCAGATACTCCATAGCAATCACATAAAGGATAGGCGAAAGTGGACAACCCTGTCGTGTTCCATTACGGATCTGAAAAGATCTCAACAAGGTGCCATTAACCCTAATTCGAGCCAAAGGGCATTGGTATAAAGCAAAAATTTTTTGCAAAAAGTTTGGACCCAACCCAACATTTGACAGGGTGAATTCCAAAAAATTCCAATCCACCCTGTCAAAGGCCTTATCTGCATCCAGAGACAAAAGCATAAAAGGGGTGTTAGCGTGATGCGCCTGACGGATCAAGGAAAGTGTTCTTAGGGTATTGTCTCGTGGTATTGTCTCTTTGAGGCACAAAACCTACTTGGTCGATGTGTATCAGTTCCTCAAACACTGAAGTGAGCCGGACAGCTATTAGTTTAGCAAATAATTTAATATCTACGTTTTGAAGGGATATAGGTCTATAACTTTGGCAAAGGAGATGGTCCTTTCCCGGCTTAGGGATCACTGTAATGTGCGCCTCTAAGGCGGAAGGGGGAAAAGAAAGGAGAGATGAGACCGAATTGAAAGATTCTAATAACGGGCTTGACAATTCTTCTTTAAGTGTCTTATAAAATTTGGCAGTGAAGCCATCAGGGCCTGGGCTTTTCCCAGCTGATAAGGACGAGATTGCTTGGTGCAGTTCAAGAGAGGAGAAGGGGGTCTCCAGTGCCAAAAGTTTCTCTGGACTAAGGCTGGGTAATGAGAATTTTTTGATAAAAGTTCTCAATGCATCTTTGGTGTCTTTTGTGGAGGGAATGTTATAACTAGAGGGGAGATTATAAAGTTCCTGATAATAAGCATGAAAACAGTCCAAAATATCTGGTGTAAGGGAGGATCTTGTGCCTGATTTAGTCTTAACTGAGTGGACAAACAGAGAAGCTCTCTTATCTCGCAAGGCTCTAGCTAGCATTTTACTAGGTTTATTACTCCAGTTGTAATACGAGCCAGCACAGATCTGTTTAAATCGCTCAGTCTTCTTGTCCATCAGCAAGGCTATCTCATGCTTAGTATGTAATAAATCCCTTAGATCAGAATCTGCTAAAGTGGTTTTGTGTATTGATTCTAATTTTGCCAGTTTAGTAAGTAAAGTTTTCAACTTGAACTCAGCCTCCCTCTTCAACCTAACCCCATGTTTAATTAATGTCCCCCTTAATACGCAGTTGAGCGCTTCCCATTTTATTTGTGGGGATGAAGGATCAGAAATATGTTATGTTTGGAAATTTTCAATAATCTGCTTCACATCCAACAGGCACAAAGAATCCCTGAGGAGTGATTCATTGAGCCTTAAATTATAGGTCCTTCCCACACCCTTAGGTAGATCTATATCACAATGCACAGGGGCATGATCTGACAATAGGATATTGCTGATATAGGATTTTTTAACGTTTGGCAGCAGTACATGCTGAAGAAAGATATAATCGATACTGCTATATCCTCTGTGTGGGTGTGAGAAAAAGGTATAATCACGGGCGGTGGGATATGAAAGGCGCCAAACATCAAAAAGCTGCATATTATAGAGCAACTTTCTTATCTTGGTCAATTGGTTAAAAGGTAAAGAAGAGCTCCCCGCTGACGTGTCAACCTCTGGCTGCAAAGCAAGGTTGAAATCACCACAGAATTAAGCATTAAGCTCATCCAGAACCATGGACATAAATGTGAGCTGGCCATGATTCGGAACATATATATTCGCTAAGGTGAACATGTTACCTCCGATGTCACACTTAACAAAGACATATCTTGCATTGCTATCCTGTTTGAAATCTAGCACCTGGACAGAGAGATTCTTATGAAAAAAAAAAGCTACTCCCTTAGTTTTACTATCAGGATTGCTACTTTGGCACCAGAGAGGAAAGTATTTAAAGCCGTAGTTGTCCAAATGACCTGTCTTAACATGGGTCTCTTGTATGCATAAAATATGAGTTTTGTTTTTATGCATATTATATAGTATACGTGACCGCTTCTCCGGGATGTTAAATCCCTTGATGTTAAGGGATGTGATTCGTAGCGTCGTCATATTGTGGTGTAATTATAGCAGCTACCGCTGGTGGTACAATCGGGGTTCCCTCCAAGATCGCGTTCCGGCACATTATGAAAATCTTAGGATATAAACAGCATAAACGTAAGAACATAAACAAGCCTAACAGCCACGTTATAGGCCAAAGAGAAAAACTACAAAATGCAGTATTGCTAACTGCGTCGTACAAGCACAGGACATCTCTGCTACTACCTAATTGGGGGTAATCAAAATGTAGACTGCTTAGAGCAAACTCGCTGATAGCTCTATCAGGGGTCATGTCAGTTGTTCCCTTCTGAGTCAGCCTACGGGCCTAAGTCAAGCTAGGTGTACAAAAGTGCTTAAAGATGAGTCAAAGAAACAAGTATACCTATGATCTGAGACTATCTACGGCGGTCTAAAGCAAGTGGGTGAACAAAAGAAGTATTATACCTCTAATTCCATGATACAGTAAGCATCTAATGGTAATGGATTGGTGCCAACCCAATCTAAACAGCTAAACCTATAGGAAAATACCAAATGAGGAAACATACAGTACTATTGCATATCATAAAGCAAACCCCTTTTAACTGCACTGTTTGACCTCTACAAACGAGAGACAACCCTTTGGGATCTCAGAAGTCACTGTTCCTTTGGGGTGTCGACTCTCATCAGCCCTCTCGGTGAAGCTCTTTGAGTAGGCAGCGAGACATTTGCAGGAGTCGAGTAGAAGAGGACCCAATCTTGGAGGGTAACCGGAGGTAGTTTCAAAGCCGCCAAGAAAGTGGGAAGGTCTGATGGGGATCGAAAGGTTACAGTCCCTTCTTCTGATCGGACATGTAGGGCAAAGGGGTAACCCCAACGATATTGGATTTGTCTATCCTGCAGGATAGTGAGGAGAGGTTTCACAGCTGTTCTCAGACGTAGTGTGCGCCTCGACAAGTCCGGAAAGATTGAGAGTTTGGCTCCCTCATAGGTAATGTTGGGAGTGAGTCTGGCTTTTTTCAGAATTTCTTCCTTTATCGCATAGTAGTGAATGCGACAGACACATCACGAGGTTTAGTAATATCTTGGCTCATTGGGCGCAACGCTCTGTGCACTAGATCCAGCTCAATATGATTGTCCACAGGTTTGCCCAAGATCTCGTTAAAAATCTTAGTATGGGATCGGTTCAGGTCCTGTGGCTTTACTGATTCTGGGACGCCTCGCAGCCTAATGTTGTTCCACCGATTGCGGTTCTCCAGATCATCTAGTTGGTCCACAAGATTTTGATGGAGACTTTGCTGGGCCTTGAGAGCGCTTTGGAGTTCAGAAATTGAGCGCTGAGTAGCCGTTTGTGAGGATTCTAGGTGTTGGATCTTGTTTTGGATAGTGGTGATGTCAGTTTTGACGGCACATATATCCTGCTGCCAGGCATTCTTAAGTTCACTTGCCATGACGGACATGTCCCTTTTAGTAGGTAACAGACTTAAGAGTGCTTACAATTCTGGGTGACCCTGAAGCACCTGAAGGGCTTTATCATGTGATATCATAGATGGGCTTCCATCGTGGTCACTATGAGGAGACCCGGACTGCCAGTCAGGTGAACATGATAAGCGTGAGGTCATGTCAGCTCTCGAGGCATGAAGAACTTGCACATCAATTCCCACATGAGGGTTATCAGAGGTTAGCAGACTTGACTGCTGTAGAGATTTTGCCTGTGAGTTCACTAACAGATTTTCTGAGGGATCAGAACATGGCTCTTGGTAAGCTCTCCTGTGGCTATCAGGAGGCTCAAAGAGTGGAGGACAGGAGTCAGAGTCCAGAGAGGGAATTGACCTCAATGTGAATGGTAGCTCCAAAGGGTTAATGCACTCCTCCATTGCGGGCTGTGATGTGGCAGCCCTCCCTGATGTTACCACTGGCAGATGCACGCTGTTGACAGGGTCAGTGGTAGGCAAAGTGCAGCTCTGTGTATGGACAAAGTCCTGGAGCGGCAGGGGGACCCGTTGCTGTACTGTCCCTGGTGAACATGCAGGGAGTGCGCCGTGCAATGGCGGCGAGCAGCAGCCGCATGCACCCGCTCCTTCCTCTCTCCCCTCTACAGCAGTGCTCTCCCTCTCACCTCCGTGTGGCTTCTGGGGGGATCCCCCCGCTGCTGCGTGCGACGGGACCTACAGACTGCCGGCTGGAGGCTGTTTGTCGGCTCTTCAGGGGATCTGCCGCAGCTATCTCCTGTTCACCCATCGGGACCAGAGGCAGAGAGCTGAGTCCCGGTCTGGTAGATGGCGCCCGCTCCGGGGATGCGGCCGCAGAGGACGGCGCCGAGCATAGGTCCGCCAGCGGGTAGAAGTAATTGCTGATCGCCAGCTCAGATGCAGGAGGGTGAGTGGCACCCTTAGGTGGTTTTTTCACCCTCTTAGGGTACATTTTCAACATGCTGTGGGTTCTTTGAGGATACGGCCCTGGTGGAGCTCTCAGCAGACATGTCCGTCCACCAGCATGTCAGGCCATGCTCCCGGAAATACCTGTTTTTTAACGCGATTCGCTGCAAATAATTTCAGGTTGAAAAGAATTTTACCAAAAAAAACACGGCGAATCGAATTTTTGAGAAATTCGCCCATCTCTAATTATGTTGTTCAGATTTTTTACATTTTAATTTTGACTTCATTAAATTTGAAATGTATTTTTGCTGCTCTCACCCTTTATTCCACATATGGCAAGAGCCAGCACAGTACAGGTATTGCTGGGACCTGTGGTCCTCCAAGCAGGATCAGTATCATAGTTTCTATTCACTGACATGCTATTCTAATTACTTTTCTCTTATTTCCAGCCGATCTATAGCCTTTATACATGTTATTTGGTTTATTATCACATTATCACATTGGTCCATAGATTGCATATAGGTCTTGCTCAGGTGGTCTATTTCAGGCTATGAGGAAGAGTATGATGGCTGCCGTTTGTTTCTCTTGTATATTCACGAATGTTTCAATAAGAACACTAAAGTTTTTAATTAAATACTGGACAAGTTTAAATTTTTTGCCAGTGTGCTGAATTCACCCAGGTTAATCAAATCTTGTAATTGAGAAAACTCAGGACTATTACTCACCCTAAGAGTTGGCATTCTCCTAAAATCCTTTTAACAGCACATCAGGAAATCCTGAAAGAGGTGGAAAATACCACTGGAGTAAGAGTCAACAGTTTATAGAACTGCAGAAGCCTTTATTCATGTCTCCACCATTACAGAAATGTTGACTAAGAATAGTATTTATGGAAGAAAACCATAGAGGAAACTACTGCTGTCAAAAAAAAAAAAACACTGGGACCCAACTCAAGTTTTTATGAGAACCCCTGAATGTTCCATAATACTTCTTGGAAAAGTTCTACAGGGGAGATAAACTGAAACTTTTTAGCATGCATACTGCTATGCATAAAGGAATATGAACATTTTATGCCAGCAACCCCATCTCATCTGTGAAGTAGGCTGGAAGGAATGAATGCTTTGTGATCATCAAAGGAACAATGAATTTACAGGTATGTTAAAACATTTTACAGGAAAATATAAGGGTGCAAACCTACAGCTGAAGACACAACACAACAATGACCCAAAGTACAAAAATAAATCAAATAAAGAATGGGTGAGAAAGAAAAAGATTTGTGGTTTCTAATGGCCATGTGATGGATCCCAGGACCTGGATAAAAAGGCAGGGAATGACAGTGAGTCCTAGCGCTAGGCCCCTGAAAATGACCCTGTCTACTTGCCAACCAGACCCTAGGCGGTCAGTTACAACTAGTTAATGGTCTCTCTTTAATAGACAAGTGAAAAACAGAACAAGATAAGACAAACAAACACAAAGGAACAGTCAGGGAAATACAGGTCAAACTGAAGACAGCAAAAACAGTACAAAAATGGCAGGCAAAAACTAAGGTCAAGGTCAAGAAGACAGGGAAAGAGGTCAGCAATCAAATAAAATAATCCAATAAGAAATGCCAGCTAAAGCCACAAGAGATCCTCACAAGCGATGTCCAAGTGGTCTTCCTATGGGACTTCAGAGTCCCAGTCCAGAGCCCTCCGACATCCAGACCACACAGAACACAGACTGGAAGGGAAGGGAGATGAGTGGTGAAGACAACTATCTATCACCACACAATCTAAATGATTTGCAACCCAAGCACAGAATCATGGCCAAAAGCGCAGTCTCTGCCGTACTTTACAGTCATCCCAGGTCAAGTCAGTCACCTATAAAGATGCCGTGACATGTACTAAACAGGGATCTGCACCCAAGACATCTCAGATATGTTTACAGCAAGGAATGATCAAAATTTTGCAATTTTTATTATACTTATGGTTTACCTACTTTTTCTTCCGGCACTGTGGGGGTTTACTCAATATAGGACATGAATATTAAAACTGTTTGTATGTTATTAGTTTAATTAGACCAGACCACATTTTATAGTATTAATCAATGCAGAAATCTTGCAATTTCTTGCAACTAAAACTTTATATGTAAATTTATACAGGGAAGGCTGCCGTTCAGTGAGCAGGACCGTCCATTGGACTCCTAAGCCGATAAAGAGTATGAATTTCAATCAATAAGTTACTAGCTAAATTGAACCCTTTTATACAATGTTATATTTCAATTTGCTTAGCAATTTTTCCATTAGGATGATGCCGGTAAAATGAGCATATTTTTTATGGTGACAGGTTTCCTTTAATCACTGTAATGTTTATTCATGTCATTTAGGCCTCTAAAGAAATAAACTAGGAAAGTTACTTTAGTATTCTGGCTTTGTACAGATTTATGTTTTTGAACATTGCAGGAGCTCTTTGTGTTTGGCTTTTTTATTATTATAATTTGAATAAAAATGCTGGACAGTCATTCTTGATTCCAGTGTTCATTGTGAAACGGATCCTCTCTCCTTTGATTGCATAATTATCCTTTTCTAAAGCATACGAAAAACTATCTGACTAATATGTTTAATGTCTGCATGAGCACACAAATGAAAATAACATACTTCTTGTTCTTCTTGCAACCCCATTCAGCAAAGGGTTATCATATGCCAGGCAGATCAGCTGCCTATTGTTTTGCTGTGGATTCACATTGGTAGTGGTTTCATTTTTCTGCTCTGGTCCTTTGTTCACTTTTGTCATCATATGTATTAAGTTATCTTACCTCTCTACATTCTTTTGGAGAGCTTTCATAGTGGAAATGTTTAAAAGGTCTTGTTAAAAAAGATTAAAAGCTTATTGTAGTTGGGCAGACTTTGCCAGGCTTACACAGCTGTGCCACAGAACTGGATAATGGGCATATTCAACACACCCATTTGTAGCACCCCTTCATCTTGCATTACATTAATTTAACAATTCAGCTATCAAGTTCTATGTTGATAATATCAAATGGCTTACACTAGCAGCTGCGTAAAATATAATTATAGTGGGCTTAATTACAGCTTTGTTTATCGTCTGTAAAATTTCCAAAACACAAAGGAAAATGGAGAGAGATATCAAGAGCATTCAACTGGAAAGTAGTTTTAAGATTACAAGTTACAAACCTTAGAAAATACTTGACAATATTAAAACAAAAAAGAATTCCTTGCTTTATCTCTAATAAAATAGAAAAAATAAATTATGCATAATTTACATGTGTTTCGCAGCTTTTAAGGCTACAAAAGTCACAGGTGGATCGCACACAAACATTTTTAAATGGTTGTCTCACAAAGAAATCCGCTGCCCAAATGTCCTACTAAGTAGGAGTGGAGAATCACCCAGCTCGTCACCTGGATAGCTGCTATGTACTGTAGTTGGGACAACTTTACAATAAAAAAGACATTGGGCCAGATGTATGAAAAGTGTTGCTGTGGAAAGTGTCTTAGGTCGTGCTACGCCTAAGTTGAGTTCATGCATATGTTTGAAAGTCATATAGAAGAAATGCCAGCATCGAATTGTAGAAATATCGAATAAAATCCACTTTTTAATATGAGAAAATATAAAATCAAGCACAAAGACGTATACATGTGACAGAGCAAAGTGTAAGGCAAGTAAACAAAAGGAGAAGTGGTCTAGCCTACGCGTTTCAAACTCAGGTGTTCTTACTCATGGCTTGATTAAAGACCAGAAAGGTAACATTTAAATAGCCACTGTGAGAGGGAATGCCCTCCCATACATAAATTATAAACAAACTACAGATTCCAAATTCACAAGTACATGCACTTAATAATGCAAAATAAAATCAGTTCTATAATTCAAGCCTGCAGGAAAAGAAGTATTTAGACACAAAATCAAGAAAGCTTCTCTTATATCCTATTACCCCAATCTTTCATTCATTACCCAAGTTGCACAAATTATGTTTCCCCCCTCCGATGGGTCCAATAGAGGCTGGCATAACTTCTCTTTCTGAGAACCTGTGTCAGTGGTTAGATTCTTTACTTCAGCCTCTTATTCCTATTATCCCTGGCTTCTTGAAAGATGTTAAACATGTTTTGAATGTTGTATCATCTATTCAATGGCAATCACATTTCTCTTGGATAGTATGCAATATTGAATCTCTTTATACTTGCATACCTCATTCCTTGGGTGTTGAGGCGGTTTCATATTTTTTGGATAAATTTTTAAGTATTCTTTGGAGTTGAAAGAATGTATTCTGACATGTTTACATTTTTTGTTGTCTCATAATTTTTTTATGTTTGATGATGTTTTTTATTTGCAGAGAGTGGAAGCCTCAATGGGGACAAAGTTTTCCCCATCGTTTGCAAATATTTTTGTTTTTTTGGTGGGAGTTGAATATTTTTTGTGATGCCAATCCTTTTGTTTCAGAAATTGTGTGGTACGGCCGCTATATTGATGACGTAAATTATCAACTCACTGCACACCAAGGTATCAATATTTTGAATTCAAGTAATGTTTATTTACATGACATGTGAAAACACACTAATAATAAATCATGTGTTGGTAACAAGAACACTTACAAACATTTGATTTACACTAGTTTGTGTTTGTGAATGTAAGTAAAGATGCCAATAATGTCGACCGTATAGGCGGAGAGCCTTTTATCATGTGGACATCTAGATTGGAGTAGGGTAGACACATAGGAATAGTACTTAAAACGCAAGTAGATGTGGAGAGCACAATTGGTGTTAATTTAGGGAAATTGGTTATGTCCCAAAAAAAAAAAAGAATAGGGTAGTGGTTGGTCCGGGCGATGTTCTCGATTTTTTCTCTCTCTATACTATTATCTGTTTTTGGCCTTCGCACCCCAACTAGTCTTTATTATACTAATGACGTCCGAAGTTTTTGCTTACTCTAACCTAGAGGCTGATAGAATTATCTCCAACTCTACAATCTCTAGAGATTTTCTCCATATCCCTCCCTCTGAGCTAAGGACGAGGGACTATGAAAAATAATTAAGAAAACTCACAGCTTATGAGCTTCATGCAGCTACATTGACTGAGTACCACAGGGTACAAAGGATCCCTAGGGGCCTATGTTGCCATCTTAGACCCACGATTTTTTCGGATGATCCTGAATATTGCAACAAATTTAAGAACATACTCAACATCGCCCAGACCAACAACTACCCTATTTGTTGGGACATACCCTATTGCTCCTATATTGGACACCATTGTGCTCTCCACATGCATCTACTTGCTTTCATAAGTAATAACTATGTGTCTACCTTACTCCTAATCTAGATGTCACTTGATAAAGGTGCTTGCCGAAACGTCAACATTATTGGCATCTGTACTTATATTCACAAACAACAAACTATGTAAAGCACTTGTTGAGAGTGTTCTTGTTACCAACACATGATTTATTAATAGTGTGTTTTTACGAGTCATGTAAATAAACACTACTTGAATTCAAAATATTGATACCTTGGTGTGCAGTGAGTTGATATTTTACATTATAGTCTGGCAAAATTGCCTTTCTCACTTGCACCTTTTTTCCTCAAACCCCCTTATTATACGGGTGTGCGTGACCATCTCTCTCTCTATGCTATATTGATGACATCAATCATTGTTTGGTCAAGTGACCAGGCGGCCGTACCGCACTTTGTCCAGTATATTAATAATAACTTTTTTCATCTTAAATTTACTGCATAGTGGTATCAACATGATGTTTCTACTGCTTCCATGTCCAAAGATTTTGTTAGTAAAACCTATAGAAAGTCTGTAGCTGGCAACACTACTTAAAAAGCTTCATCATGCCATCCCATTCATACAATCAAAAGTATACCGATAGTCGAATTAATTTGTGCCAAGCGAAATTGTTCCACTGAGGAATTATATGTAAAAGAACATGACATCACTTGTCATCGCTTACACTCTAGAGGCTATCCTAATTGGATGTTTGCTAGAGCCATTTCCATCATTGATAAAAAGCCCCGTCACCAGTTGTTAAAATATAAAAATGTTAGGACTATCACTGATACTTCTATCCCAACTTTGTTATTTCGTATAGTAATCAGTTCTCTCAAGTTAAGAAAATTATTAATCGTTATTTGTCGATTTTGAAGTAGGATAATATTTTACAATAATTGTTAAAAGATGGCTGCAGGTTTTCTGCAAGGAAAGCACCTGCATTAGGTAAATTATTATCCCCTAGTTTAGTTAGTAAAAACACAAAAAACCTTTAAGATTAGGTAGTTTATAAACTTATGTGGTATACTGCGTTTCCTGTTCCGTTTGTCAAAAATCTTATAGTAAAAGATGAAACCAAAAGTGGTTGATGGGAAGGTGGAGTCACCACCCCACAACATGATGCTCTCACCCCATGTTTCACAGTTGGGATGGTGTTTTTAGGCTTCCAAGCTTCTCCCTATTTCCTACTAACATAACGATGGTCATTATGGCCAAACAGTTCAATTTTAGTTTTGTCAGACCACAGGATATATCTTTAAAAATGTAGGTCTTTGTTCCTATGTGCACTTTCAAACATTAATTTAGCTTTTTTATATGTTTTATTGGAATAATGTCTTCTTCCTGGCAGAATGGCCTTTCAGTCCATGTTGATACATTACTAGTTTCACTGTGGATGATGACACAATCTCTTCAGCTTCCGCAAGCATCTTCTCAAGGTCTTTTGCTTTTGTTCTTGGGTTGAAATGCACTTGTTGGACCCAAGCACGTTCATCTCTGAGACACAGAATCCGTCTCCTTGTTGAGCGGTATGAAGGCTGGACATTCTCATCTGATATCTTGGCTGATTTCTTTACACTTTCCCATGATGTTACATACAGAAGGAGTGTGTTTCTGGTGTGCTTAATTTCAATCCACAGGTGTGTCTCTAATTAACTCAGATGTTGTAAAAAATCCTATCAGAAACTTCCAAAGACATGACATCATCATACATGTTTAAAGGGATAATAATCCTAGTGTATGTAAACTTTTGACTTTGCAGAATGTAATAAAAATGCCTTAAAAAATTCTCTCTCCTATTATTCTGGAATTTGGCAAATATAAATAATTTTGGTAATCCTAATTGACATAAAACAGTTAAGGTTTATTTTGATTTCATGTCAGATAGTGAGAAAACACGCCTCTGTGTGATATATATATATATATATATATATATATATATATATATATATATATATATAATTAAATATATATATATATAGGATACATACTTTATACGTAAATATATATATTTTATATATCATTATATATATATCATATATATATATATATATATATATATAATACTAATATTATATATATATTATTATATAATACTATATTTGATATCTTAATATATATATATATATATATATATATATATATAAAAGAAGCAACAGCAGCACTGCGTAGGAAAATCCTGATGAAAGCAGGGTACCAGTCGAAGTAATAAATCTTGGAAAATAGACTTCATCAGATAAAAAAAGAAAGTTCTCCACAGCACTCTTCCAGGTGAAAAAGAAAAAAACATTTGTATTTCCACATGCTTATACCTACGGTTTTAGGCTCCCTCACAAGCCGTTTTCAAGTGAACTTGAAAACGGCTCTGTGAGGGAGCGGGCACACGTCGGTGTAAGTATGTGGAAATAAAACGTTTTTTCTTTTATATATATATATATATCATATATATATATATAGATATATTTATATTATATACTATTATATTTATATTATATATGCAGTGCCTTGCGAAAGTATTGGGACCCCTTGAAACTCTTCAACCTTTTGCCACATTTCAGGCTTCAAACATAAAGATATAAAAATTAAATTTTTTGTGAAGAATCAAATCAGTGGGACAAAAATTGTGAGGTGGAAGAAATTTATTCGGATATTTTAAACTTTTTGTAAAAATCAAAAACTGAAGAGTGGGCCGTGCAAAAATTCTATTTGGTCCCTTAAGTTAATATTTGTAGCGCCACCTTTGCCGCGATTACAGCTGCAAGTCGCTTGGGGTATGTCTCTATCAGTTTTGCACACGAGAGACTGAAATTCTTGCCCATTCTTCCATTGAGAAAACAGCTCGTGCCCAGTGAGGTTGGAAGGAGAGCGTTTGTGAACAGCAGTTTTCAGCTCTTTCCATAGATTTCTCGTTAGACTTCAGGTTGGACTTTGACTTGGCCATTCTAACACCTGGTTTACGTTTATTTGTGAACCATTCCAATGTAGATTTTGCTTTATGTTTGGGATCATTGTCATGTTGGAAGATAATTTCCGTACCAGTCTAGAGTCTTTGCAGTATTGGTCCTGTATTGCTCCATTCCATTCTTCCCATCAATTTTTAACCATCCTTCCCTGTCCCTGATGAAGAAAAGCAGGCCATTACTATGATGCTGCCACAAACATGTTTGACAGTGGGGATGGTGTGTTCAGCGTGATGTGCTGGTGTTGGCTTTTATGCCAAACATATCATTTTGCATTGTGGCCCAAAAAAGTTCGATTTTAGTTCATCTGACCAGAGCACCTATCTTCCTTATTATTTGGTGTGTGTCCAGGTGGCTTGTTGGCAACTTTAACAAGACTTTTTATGGATATCTTTGAAAAATGGCTTTTCTTCCTTGTCACCTTTTCCACTATAGGCCAGATTTGTGCAGTGTACACTGATTGTTGTCCTATGGACAGACTCTCCCACCATCACTGTAGATCTCTATAGTCATCCAGAGTGAATCATGGGCTCTTGGCTGCATCTCTGAATCAGTCTTCTCCTTAGTTTGAGATGGAAAAGTGTAGAGGGACGGCTGGTTTTCGGTAGATTTGTAGTGGGTGATATCCTTCCATTTCTATATGATCGCTTGTACCTAGTGATCCTTGGGAGGTTTAAAGTTTTGGGAAATCTTTTTGTATCCAAAATCGGCCTTAAAATTTCTTCCACAACAGTATCACGACCTGATATATATAAAGTTTATATATATATATATATATCATTATCATATATATAATATATATCGTTCCCTTTGGATTTTGTTTTTTTGGAATTTACTGCTGGTATTGTGTTGTTGGTGGAACACAGAAGAAGGTCTCCGCTTTTTATCCGCTTGGGTCTTGGTTCGGAAAGTTGCTTGAAGGAGAGATTGCTAGGTAACTTGCCTGATACAAGATATTTCTTGGACTTGGCCCAATCATTTTGATGGTAAGAGACAAAATGATAAAGGCAATTCCTGAGGATTTGGTAAACTCTTTCCACCTGTCCATTGTTTTGAGGGTGGTAGGCAGAAAAGAAGTCCAGTTTGACCTGTAGGCAGAAATAGAGTACACCCCATAACCTGGAGACAAATTGAACCCCATGATCAAACACAATATGGAGAGAAAGACCATGCAAGAAGAATATATGCTGAAAGAAATGGGAGTCAAGTTGAGGTGCTGAGGGCAGGCCTGGGAGTGGTACAAAATGAGACATCTTGGAGAAGCAGTCCGTGATGACCCAGATGACAGCATGAGTCAAGGAAGGAAATTATTAATAAAGTTCATGGCTATATGGGTCCACGGTCTTTTGGATATGGACAGAGGCTACAGAAGTCCGGATGGTTTCTGATGTGATGACTTGTTATGGGCAGAACACAAGGACAAAATCTTTAATGTCATGAGTAAAAGTAGATCACCAATAGTGTTGAGACATCAGCACCAAAGGTTTTCAACTTCCCAGGTGACCGGCGAGCTTGGATGAGTGATTCCATTGGAAAACTTTCCTCAAGGCTGGTCATACAAAAGACTCCCAAGGATAGATCCTTTGGAACTGCACAAACAACTATTTTTTTAATGCTTTAGTGTTTCTCTAGCCAAACACTGATATCGCTAATAAATATTGCTTTCCTATTTATTTTTACTAAACATTTTTGGTAAATGCACAAATGTCAAGTAAAAAAAACAAACAAAAACACATCTCAAAGCTTGTGTAAGTGCACATTACCACTTCAAGATTTACAATCAGAAATTGCAAAGATGCTGTATACCATATAATAATGTAGCATGTATTCTGTAATTAACTATATGTCAAAATAAGACAACAAGAACAAAACCAGTAGATATGACACGTGTTGTTGTAAAATGCTGTAAAAAATTATCTTCAGTGAAACAACTGGAAGAAAACCTCAAAACACTCAAGGGGAAGACATATGCAAAGAGAAAAAGAGGATGAATAGTATATTGGGATCCAAGCATTATGAAAGCAAGACTCATTTATTGAGTCGAAGTATTGCACCCTTTGTATTAACTGAATTTTTTAAAATAAAACAGCCGCTGTGCTGACACCATTGTTGGGATTTTTTGATCTGTGGAGGTGAAGTTGGGCTAATTCCCTTGGCAGTCTGTTGCATTCTATGCTTTGGTCTAAATTATAGGACTTAGGTGTTGTCCAAACTACAATTCCTTTGATCCATTATTTCTGTGTCACTTGAAATTTGGCTTGTGGGTTGTTATTTTTTAGGAAATATGGGTTACTGTCAAGGCTTTCCAATTTCTGTTTGCAGCGGATGCTTAAAAAATGAACTAGATTAAATTTTTACTATCTCTAGATACAGTCTATCTGGAATAGGGGCATTATCAAGAATGGCAGCATTGAATAGGGATTTCTCAAATTTTTAAATAAAGCTGACAGTGGTGACCAACAAAATAAGATGGCATATGTAGAGATGGGCGAATTGATTCTAACGAAGTGGAATTAGTTTAGAATTTCAGGAAAACTTCGGTCTTGAACGATGTCGAGTTTGGGGACTTGGGTGAACCGAAGTGTGCTTTTCATTGATAAAATGGCTGCGAGCACATGGCGTTACACGGGGCAAAGAACTCTGGGAGGAAGATGGGACATAGCCTGCATTACATGTGCAGAGATGAAGCCAATCAGAGACCGGCTGGGATTATGTGACATAAAGCATATATAGTCCGGGTGCGACGCTGGGAGCTTACACTCCTCTCATTGTATGATCAGGGAAGGTGTCTGCTGCGGGCTGATTAGTGATAGTCTTTCTGAAGAACTGATTTTTATACCAGCGATTTTTGTGGGGTGTCTCAGCTTGTCTCAGAGACTGTTCTCTTAATGTTCTATTTGATTTTTTTGGGAATTGGATCTGAAGTACTCGTGTGCTGTGAGGTCCAATGCAGCAGATCTAATTTTAATGCTATCTGCTCACAGCACATAGGTAATATCCAGGGGGATCCTAAGCCAGTTCCTGTTGTATTTCATTTAAAGAAACAGCGTTTTTTACAATACAATTACCACTTCATTTTTGGTGCTCAATTTCTTTTGCACAATTACATCCAGGGGTTAATTAAGCGTTGTTATTTATGCTGTGGTGGACAAAAATAAACCGTCTTTTTCACCGCCAAAAAATACATTTTTCCTGTAGCATAATTCACAAGCGAAGGTTAATTACAATTTTTTCTCTTGTTGTGTAGGGTAAAAAAAACGCCATTGTAACACGCTACACAGCTAGTAGTTTGTGGCTGCTCAATTCTTTTGCGCAATTTACATCCAGGGGTTAATTAAGCGTTGTTTTTATGCTGTGGTGAATCCAAGAAAACGTCTTTTTCAACCCCAAAAAAAAAAAATTTTCTGTAGCATAATTCACAAGCAAGGTTACTTACAATTTTTTCTCTTGTTGTGTAGCGGTAAAAATACGCCACTGTAAACACGCTACAAAGATAGTAGTTGTGGTTGCTCAATCTTTTGCTCAATTTTACATCCAGGGGTTAATTAGCGTTGTTTTACTGCTGTAGTGACAAAAATTAAACCGTCTTTTCAGCGCCAAAAATAAATTTTCCTTGTAGCATTTTTTTTTAAATAAATTATTCACAAGCGAAGGTTAATTACAATTTTTTCTCTTGTTGTGTAGCGTAAAAAACTACGCCATTGTAACAGTACAAACTACTAATATATAAAAAAAAAAAAACACAAAAAAACCTATAAAAAACAAAAATAATAAAAAATAAAATAAAAAAAAAAAAACAAAAAAAAACAACCCAATAAAAAAAAAAAATATAATATAATATAACCCCTTTTTTTTTTTTTTTTTTTTTTTTTTATATATTTTTTTTTTTTTAATTTTCCATTACATTATTCCCCCCACATTATTTTTTTTTTTTACCACCCCACCCCCACCCCACCACCAACCCCCCCCCACACCACCACAATCACTCACACACCACATTCTGGCTGCTCATTCTTTTGCGCAATTTACATCCAGGGGTTAATTAAGCGTTGTTTTTTCTGCGTGGTGACAAAAAATAAACATCTTTTTCACCGCCAAAAATACATTTTTCCTGTAGCAATAATTCACAAGCCGATGGTTAATTACAATTTTTTCCTCTTGTTGTGTAGCGTAAAAAATACGCCATTGTTACAAGGCTTACAAAGCTAGTAGTTTGTCGGCTGTCAATTATTATGCGCAATTTACATCCAGGGGTTAACATAAGCGTTGTTTTTATGTGTGTTGACGCCAAGAAGAAAACCGTCTTTTTCACACCAAAAAATAAAATTTTCCTGTAGCATAATTCACAAAGCGAAGGTTAATTACAATTTTTTATCTGTTGAGTAGGTTAAAAATAATACGCAATTCGTAAACACGCTAACAAAGCTAGTTTGTTTGTGGCGCTCAATTCTTTTTGCGTAATTTACATCCAGGGGTTAATTATAGCGTTGTTTTTGCTGTGGTGACAAAAATAAAACAGTCTTTTTCGCGCAAAAATAAAATTTTCCTCGTTGCTTAATTCACAAGCGAGGTTAAATTAAATTTTTTCTCTTGTTGTGTAGCGTAAAAAATATGCCATTGTAACACGCTACAAAGCTAGTAGTTTGTGGGTGCTCAAATTCTATTGCACAATTTACATCCAGGGGTTAATTAAGCGTTTATTTTTTGCTGTGTGCACTCCAAGGAAACATCTTTTTAACCACCAAAAAATCTAAAATTTCCATGTAGTAATTTACAAGCGGAGGTAATTACATTTTTTCTCTTGTTGAGTAGCGTAAAATATACGACATTGTAACACGCTACAAAGCTAGTAGTTTGTGTGCTCAAATTCTTTTGCGTAATTTAATCAGGAGGGTTAATTAAGCGTTGTTTTTCTTGCTGTGGTGACAAAAAATAAAACCGTTCTTTTCACCGCTAAAAAATACAATTTTCCAGTAGCATAATTAAAGCGAAGGTTAATTACAATTTTTCTTTGTTGTGTAGCGTAAAAAATACGCCATTGTAACACGTACAAAGGTAGTAGTTTTTGTGGGCTGCTCAATTTTTTGTGCAATTTACATCCAGGGGGTAATTTAAGCGTTGTTTTTCTGCTGTGGTGGACAAAAATAAAAACGTCTTTTTCACCACCAAAAAATAAAATGATTCCTGGAGCATTAAATTCACAAGCGAGTTTAATTACAATTTTTTCTTCATGTTGTCGTAGGTAAAAAATAACCTTGTAACACGATACAAAAGTAGTAGTTTGTGGCTGCTCAATTCTTTTTTTTTTTTCCGCAATTTACATCCAGGGTTAATTAAGCGTTGTTTTTCTGCTGTAGTGACAAAAATAAACCGTCTTTTTCGAGCGCCAAAAAAATAAAATTTTCCTATAGGATAATTCACAAGCGAAGGTTCAATTAAAATTTTTTCTCTTGTTGTTGTAGCGTAAAAAATATTGCCATTGTAACACGCTACAAAGCTAGGTAGTTTGTGGTGCTCAATTCTATTGCACAATTTCATCAGGGGTTATTTAAGTGTTGTTTTTGTGCTGTGTTTACTCCAAGAAACGTATTTTTCACACCCAAAAAATAAATTTTCATCCCCCCCAACCTTATACTATATTCCTTTTTTTTTTATTTTTTTTATACCACACCTTCCCTACCCCCCCCCCCATATTTTTTTTTTTTCTAGCAAATTCACAAGCGTTGGTTAATTACAATTTTTTCTCTTGTTGCGTAGCTTAAAAATACGCCATTGTACACGCTACAAAGCTAGTAGTTTGTGGCTGCTCAATTCTTTTGAGTAATTTACATCAGGGGTTAATTAAGCGTTGTTTTTCTGCTGTGGTGACCAAAATAAACCGTCTTTTTCAGCGCCAAAAAATAAAATTTTCTGTAGCCATAATTCACAAGCGAAGTTAATTAAAATTGTTTCTCCTTGTTGTGTAGCGTTAAAAAATTTGCCCATTGTAACACGCTACAAAGCTAGTAGTTTGTGGCTGCCTCAACTTCTATTGCAAATTTACAACCAGGGGTTAATTAAGCGTTGTTTTTATGGCTGTGTTGACTCAAGAAAACCGTTCTTTTTAACCACCAAAAAATAAATTTTCCTGTAGCATAATTTAACAAGCGAAAGGTTAATTACAATTTTTTCTCTTGTCTGCGTAGAAGTAAAAAATACGACATTGTAACACGCTACAAAGCTAGTAGTTTGTGGCTGCATCAATTCTTTTGCATAATTTACATCCAGGGGTTAATTAAGCGTTGTTTTTTGCTGTGGTGACAAAAATAAACGTCTTTTCAACGCTAAAATAATTCTAATTTTTCCTGTAGGCATAATTTCAACAAGACGAAGGTTAATTTAACAATTTTTTCTTCTTGTTGTGTAGCGTTAAAAAATACGCCTTTCTAACACAGCTACAAAGCTAGTAGTTTGTGGCTGCTCAATTTATTTTGTGCAATTTACATCCTGGGGTTAATTAAGCGTTGTTTTTCTGCTGTGGTGACAAATTAAAACGTCTTTTTTCACCGCCAAAAAATAAAATGTTCCTGATTGCAATAACTTCACAACGCGAAGGTTAATTACTATTTTTTCTCTTGTTGTGTAGCGTAAAAAATACTACATTGTAACTACGCTACAAAGCTAGTAGTTTGTGGGGGGTCTGCTCAATTCTTTCCGCAACTTTACATCCAGGGGTTACTTAAGTGTTGTTTTTCTGCTGTAGTGACATAAAATAAACCGTCTTTTTCAGCGCCAAAAAATAATATTTGACTATAGCATAATTCACAAGGAAGGTTAATTACAATTTTTTCTATTGTTGTGTAGCGTAAAAAATTTTGCCATTGTAAACACGCTACAATGCGAGTAGTTGTGGATGTCAATTCTTTTGAACAATTTACATCCAAGGGTTAATTAAGCGTTATTTTATGCTGTGGTGACTCCCAAGAAACCAGCTTTTTCACCAAAAAAAAAATAAAATTTTCTGTGCATAATTCACAACGCGATGTTTATTTTCAATATTTTCTCTTGTTGTTGTAGACGTAAAAAATACGCAATTGTAACACGCTACCAAAGCTAGTTGTTTGTGGCTGCTCAATTCTTTGCGCAATTTACATCCAGGGGTTAATTAAGCGTTGTTTTTCTGCTTGTTGTGACAAAAATAAACCGTCTTTTTCAGCGCAAATAATTTCTTTTTTTTCCTGTAGCATTGTTCACAAGCGGCGAGGTTAATTACATGTTTTCTCTTGTTGTGTAGCGTAAAAAATATGCAATTGCTAACACGCTTACAAAGCTAGTAGTTTGTGGCTGCTCAATTCTTTTGCAACATATTTACATCCAGGGTTTAATTAAGCGTTGTTTTTTTATGCTGTGGTGACTCCAAGAAAAACCGTCTTTTTCACCACCAATAAAAATAAAATTTTCCTGTAGCATAATTCACAAACGAATAATTAATAATAATAATAATAATAATTCTCTTATTTATATAGCGACAACATATTCCGCAGCCATTTTTGCAATATAGACGGGAATAAGCACAGGACAAAACAGACATTACATTATAAAAAAGCTACTGACAAATGAGGACACAAGGTGTGAGGGCCCTGCTTGAAGAGCTTACAATCTATTTTGGTGTATGGGTGAAACAAAGGTTGAAAGTGCTTGGTTTACAATGGACCAACATGTTACATAAAGATGGGGTAGTATACATAAAATGCGGATGAACCTGCCATCCAACCATACATCCTATTTACAGATAAGTGCCTGTGGGTGCCAATGTGCAGGAAAGTGACGAATTGTGACAGAATTTGGGGGGTTGACAATTAGGGATTCTTGATAGGCTTGTCTAAGATGATGAGTTTTCGAGCGCACTTAAAACTGTTGAGGGTTGTGCGTGTGCATGATAACATGGGGTAACATGTTCCAGGAACTGGTGCAATACGAGAAAAATTTGGAGACGGGCAATGGGAGGTTCGATGAGTGAAATGTGTAGTCTTAGATCAGTAGCAGATCGGAGAGAACGGTAGGGTGTTAGACAGAGATAATAGAGGAGATTAATCGGGGTGCAGCACTGAGGAGAGCCTTATGTGAGAGAGTGATGAGTTTATGTTGTATTCTGTTAGCTGAATAGGCAGCCAGTGCAGAGACTGACACAGGGTAGAGGCTCAGTATAGCGGCTGGAAGAAACGACAAGCCTGGCCTGCTTGCATTCAGGAACAGCATTGCAGAGGGGAGATTTTACAGAGAGGACAGACCAACAAGTAGGGAGTTACTGTAGTAAGACGAGAATGAATAAAGAGCAGTAATGAGAGTGATGAGTTTATTTCCACAGTGAGAAATGGACGGATTCTGGAGATGTTCTTGAGGTGCAGGTAACAGAGAGGGCAAGGGATTCTGATATAGGGAGTGAAGGTCAGATCAGAGTTTGTATAAACCACCAGGAACATCGGGGGGCTGCTGCCTAGGAGTTATGGTTGGTACCACAACACTGAGGAAATAGCAGGTGAGGGTCGGTTAGTAGATGGTGGGATGTCTAGAAGTTCAGTTTTAGTGAGGTTTAGTTGGAGATTGAGTGAGGACATGATGTCAGAGACACAGCGGAACAGACGTCACTGGACGTTCTGTGCAGGGCAGGAGTTGATGTCTCGGGAGGAAGTGTTTATAGTTGAGTGTCATCAGCGTAGAGAAGATACTGGAAAGCCAAATTACTGATGGATTGTCCAATGGGGGGCTGTTTGTGTAGAGTGAAAACAAGAGGAGAGCGACCAAGAACGGATCTGAGGAACCGACAGCAAGAGGGAGAGGAGAGGAGGTATAGAAAAACTTGGAAAATGAGTACACTGAAGGAGCGGTCAGAGAGGTAGGAAGAGAACCAAGAGGAGAGCGGTGTCCTGGATACCGATGGTTGCGGGCATGTTGAGGAGGAGGTGGTGATCAACAGTGTAAAATGCTGCAGAGAGATCCAGAGTAGCAAGCAATGAGTAGTTTTACCTGCGATTTTGCTGTCAGGAGGTCATTTGAAACGTTAGAAAGAGCCAGTTTTCTGTGGAGTTGTAGGTTGCGGAAACCGCATTGCAGGTGGGTCTAGAAGAGAATTTGCAGAGAGATAGCGGATCAGGCGTGAGTAGACCAAGCATTTCCTGAGTTTGGAGCTGAAGGGCAGGTTACAGAACTGGTCGAAGTTGGCGGGCAGGAGGGGTCCCAGAGAGGGCTTTTTAGTAAGGGAGTTATAACAGGTGTTTAAAGAGGATGGGCAGATCCCAGTGGAGAGAGAGAGGTTACAGATTGTAGTGAGGTGAGAGGAGGACACTGGAGTAATGGACTGGACTAGGTGGGAGGAGGAATGGGGTCCCACTAGAGCAAGTGTGTGGGGCCGAGCAGACCGGAGATGCCTGGACACTTCTTCTTCTGATGTGGGTCAAGGGCCGTGAGCAGATTAGAGGACGTGCGGGAGGGACAGGTGGGTGTTAATTGGGGATTGTGATGTGGATGTTTTGCCGGATGGCTGTCAATTTTGTCTTCTGAAGTGAGTGCCGGTCTTCAGCACAGAGGTTCAGTGACCGGTGCCTGAGCTTTGGGCTGAGGAGGGAGTGGAAGGTATCAAACAGACGTTTTGGGTTGTTGTGTAGTTTGAGATGATGGGAGGTGAAATATTTTTGTTTGGCGCAGTGAAGGCAGTGTGGTAGGTCCTGAGCATGAATTTGTAGTGGAGAAAGTCTGAAGGGTAGCTTTGACTTTCTCACAGCGCTCAGCCACACCCTGGACAGCGCTGCGATAGAGTCTGAGGCTGTGCCAAGGGACTGCGGGCGTCTGACTCTGGTGGTACGGTGAGTGTAGTGGTGCCAATATGTCCAGGGGTGGTAGTGAGAGTTTCATTTGTTAATGTTCAACAGCCAGGTCAGGACAGGAGAGAGAGGAGATTGGGGGCAGTGAGGACTGTATTGTGTCTGAGAGCTCTGAGTGTTGATAGAGGCGGAGATTTCGGAATGGGCGACGGGTATGTGTGTCCAGAGAAGGCTGAAGTTGTTGATAGTAAAAGAGATAAGGGTATGATCCGAGAAGTTCATAAGGGAGTTGGTAAGATTAGACATTGAGCAAGAGGGCGACAGATGTCCAGATCAAAGAGAGTTGTCCATCCTTGTGAGTTGGAGAGTCAGGAAACTGCGAGAGGCCAAGAGAAGACGGTTAGTGGAAAGAAACGAGAGGCGGATGGAGGACATGGGTAGTAACAATGGATGTTGAAATCGCACATGATGAGTGTGAGTAGTTCAGTTGAGAGGGAAATGAGGAAGCAGGCAGCAAATGATCCAGAAAAACTGGCGGGGTGAGCCGGTGGGGTCTGTAGATAACTGCGACTCTGATGGAAAATGGCCGAAACAGGAGTCTGAGGGTGTGGCCTCAAAGGAGGGGAAAAGTGAGTGAGGGAACGGGGGAAGACTGGTAGGTGCAATGTGGAGCGAGAAGTATGCCAAATACTCCACCCGGCCTGTCAGTCTGGGGGTGTGGGTGAAAGTGTAGGCCGCGTAGGTGAGGGCAGCAAGGGGATGCGGTGGTTCTGATTGCTGGAGCCATTCTGTGAGAGCCTTGGGAGATTGAGAGAGTTAGAGAAGGAACAGGTCATGGACAGCTGTGAGTTTATTACAGACGGATAGGGCGTTCCACAAAGGCACATTTAATGGGAGAGGAAAAGACGTTAAAACAAATAATACGCAGGTTAGCCAGAGGTTTTCTGTGGGAGAATGAGGTGGGATGAGCAGTAAAAGGAAGGTGGCCGGGGTTGGAAAAGATGTCTCCTGCAGCAAGAAAGCAGGAGAAATGAAAAGTGATTGCAGATGGTTCACTGGACGTATATGAGCGTGTTGTTGTGCAGCATCCTGAAAGTGGATGGTTTGGGGTAGGTAAAGTAAGTAAGTAATGCATGGGATGCGTGCATGTAGAGGATGAAGAGAGGAGCTAATGTGGATGGAGTTGTTTGGGAGGTATGACTGGGCGGTAGGAAGGAGGAAGAGGGCAGCAAAGATAGACTTGCAAACGTAAGCATGGTCTAAAGCTATAGGAAAGAAAGACTACGCTACTTACAAAGATTACGTTTCTGCCCCTTCTGACCCACTTCGGCCATAATTCGGTCAAAATTCATATGTCACTTTTATAAATGCTGTCATTAATCAATGAAGGGAGACCAAAAGGTCTTGCAGACCCCAGAGCACCATATATAGTGTCTATTGATTAGATCACCACTTTCAGGTGACAGAAACGGGTGGGGTTATAAAGAGATGCTGCAAGGAAGTTCTTTAAAGGACTAATTGGGTCTAGGCATACTTAACATATGAAACACATCTAAATATTGAAGCAGAGTGGGACTTCAAGGCAAAAGCCAGAACACACAATATAATCACACAGATATTGCAGAGGGGTTGCTGGATGCATGTAGTTCACAGGTACCATTCAACATTATAAATATAATCACACAGATATTGCAGAGGGGTTGCTGATGCATGTAGTTCACACGTAGGTTAATTACAATTTTTTCTTTTGTTGTGTAGTGTAAAAAATACACCATAGTAACACACTACAAAGCTAGTAGTTTGTGGCTGCTCAATTCTTTTGCGGCCATTTACCATCCTGGGGTTAATAAGCGTTGTTTTCTGCTGTGGTGTGGGGGATGAAAAAATTAAACCGTCTTTTTCACCGCCAAAAAATAAAATTTGCTGTGCATAATTCACAAGCGACGGTTAATTAAAAAATATTTTCTCTTGTTGTGTAGCGTAAAAATACGCATTTTTGGGCTAACAGCTACCAAAGCTAGTAGTTTGTGCTGCTCAATTCTTTTGCGCAATTTACATCCAGGGTTAACTAAGTATTTTTCTGTAGTTGTACTCAGTAAAAGAAACTTTCTTTTCACCGCCACAGAAGATAATTCTGTAGCACATAAATCATATCGAAGGTTAAATTAAGCATGTTTTGTGCTTTTACATTCAGTAAAATACACAGAGATTTTAAACGGCACATACAAGTCAATTTTTCCTGGCCATTTGTGGAGCGCAGTTATGTCCCACAGCGGTTACCCACCTGATTGCTCTAGTGGGTTCATTTGGAGTCAAATACAGGGTGTGTATTTTATCTTATACAGATATTCATTCAATCAAACAGTGTCTGTAAATTTTAGAACAAACAGTATGTCAGACAGAGAGGTGGCATGCTCATCACCTGCGAGTGGCAGTGGCACAAAAACATTCCTGGAGCAGGCCCAGGTTGCAGCACAGCAAGGGGACGTAGCAGCAGGGGTCACTCGGTGAGGGCCACAACTGCCGCTGTTCATCTAGTGGACCGTGTGCTTGACTAGCAAACCCAGGGTCTTGAATTGGTTGACTAGGGTCATCCACTTCCTCACAGATGACATATGACAACCCAGCTAAGAGTCGGTGGGACGTCAGACACAACCCTTAGTTGCAATGGCCCGGGAGCGGGTCAGCGGCTCACTGGGTGAATGGGTCTCCTTCAACCCCGCCTCTGTCCCATCCGGTTCCCAGCCAGAGATCTACTATGCTGGTCTGGCTCAGCGCCACTATATAGCGAGGATGGAACAATTTGAGGTGGGCAGTCAGCAGCTACTTGGCAGCGAAGAATTGGGTACAAATATCCCCTTCTTTCTTGCAGTAGGCGGCAAAGTATAGATGGTGGAGAGTGGCATGGGAGGTCATGTTGTGAGGGGTCAGCACTCTGCATACAAGACTGGTAATGAGGACAGCATAGTGACGATGAAAACACAAATGATGATGATGTTGCTCGAACGAACTGGGAGCCGGGTGAAGCAAGGGCTTCATCATCCCAGTAGAAGAGGGCGTCAATGGATTGCGCAGCAGGCAGTGACGCTAGCCATCAAGTGGGTTGTGTGGCCGTTAGTCAGCAGGGTAGCAGCAGTGTGAGGTCGGGGAGCGGAGCGGCCGCGGGGTAGAAAACCCCATTCGCAGGTCCAAGAAAGTTTTGCGGCACAGGGGCTCAGTCGCGAGGGACACCCACACGGGGGGGGGGGGGGGGGGGGGGGGTGGGGAGGGGAGGGGGGGCAGGACACCCCAACAACACAACTCTGAAAGCACAACCCACTCAGCCGGCTCGGTATTAGTCACTCAGTGCGGAGCGTTGGCGGTAAAATCAGCTACTGGCGGTGTGGGCCAGTTTTTGCTAATACACGGGAGCCGAATATGGGTATATGTAGATTCTGGGGCAGAAAGTGAAGGCGTGGCAAGGGAGCTAACATTGGACCTACGGCCCTGCGTCAACACTGCAAGCGGTCACCATCCGGTGGCCTGGGAGAAAAACGTGGCTCAATTGGTGGTCCATCTGCAGCCGCAGCGAGCAGCAGCCAGTGGCAGCATGCCATTGCACGCCCAGTCAAGGCTCCACACCTCTATGATGGGAGCTGTTTCTCTTTGACATCATCTCCTGGATCCAGATTGCTCCTGCTACTCCGCTATCATGGCGCCAGCAGTCGTTCAGCGAACTATGCAAAGAGACACAGTATGCGTCCAACCATCCTCAAGGATGCATCAGCTGACCATTCTGCCTGTCCAAGTTCGTTGTACTGCAGTCCCCTGCCTTTCCAAATGGTGGACTCTGCACATTCAGAGAACTAATGCTTGTTCCGAGCCGGAGATGGAGAGTTCCAGCCGTAAATTTCTTTTCCGAAAAGGCATTACCAGAACTTCATAAATGTAGACAGAAAGTGGGCC
>JAODAL010037855.1:0-39909 GCA_025379985.1 Phyllomedusa bahiana | reverse complement strand
ATAGTGGTTATTTTCCTTGTACTTTGGGAAAGGCAGTTTTAAATAGTAGTTATATTCTTTTTAACATAGAAGCAGAAATTATGGTAAAAAATTTCTTTTTTACATAGGAGGGCTTTTTTAATATTGGGGATTATTTTTTTGAAAAATTGGGGAAAAAAAATTATATTTATTTATATTTTCATGAAACTAGGAATCAGTGATTATTTTTATTTTGGGGGTCCCTAGGGGGCAAAAATTATATGAAAATTCTATTCTATTTTGCCCCCCCTGAACAGTATTATAGCAGTTAAAATTTTTAAACATAGGGGGCCCAGTTTTATATATTTAAATTATTCTTGTACATCGGGGCAAAATTATAGTATTAAAAAATTTGAAACATGGTGTGGGTTAGTAATTATAGAATTTATATTCTTGTAAATAAAAGGCGTATTATATTAGTTATATTTTGTACATAGGGGGAGGTATTATAGCATTTAAAATTTTGACATAGGAGGCAAAATTATAAAAATTTAAAAATTCTTGTACAAAAGGGGGCAGTTTTAAAAAGGAATTTAATTTTCCTTTTTGCAAAGGGCAGAAATTTTGGTTTTCCTTTTTTAAACCCATGGGGGGAATTTTTTTGCTTTTTTACTTTAAAAGAGGAATAGGTTTCTTTTCATTTACCAAAAATTTGAACCCAGATCACCCCTTTTCCCCAAAAATTACTTTTTGGACAGAAAGGGGGGTTGGTTTTTTGGGGGGATGAATTTGTTAAAAATTTAAATTTTTTTTCCCCCTCTTTTTTTAAAATTCATTTAAAATGCGCTTTTGGGAAATTTAAAATTCTTTTAAACCTTTTGTGCTGCGTCTATGTCACTTTAAAGGGCATAAAGGTGCCTCCGGGAACCCTGCTCGTGTCTGACCCCTTGCAGTTTGAAGGTCAGTGTGAGAACACAATGCAATAATATCCACCTATCTGCTGCCTTCACCATCAAGCATAAAGTTTATGAAGTTAAATTTTTTTCCCCTGAAATTTTCCCATCAAACTTTAATAAAAAATAAAATCCATTTATCCAGGGCCAAAATTGGGGGACGTCAAAAGAAAAGCTTCTTTTTTTTCCCCATGTAGTACCTGGAGTGGACTAGAGAGCTGATAGATACGTCCATAGAGCATTGGAGAAATCCAGTTTTCCCTGCAAAAAATGTTTTTTAGGGGATTTTTTAAAACTAAAGGAAGAAGAGATAATCACTTGTTTTCACATCCTCACCATAGGCGACCCGGAAATCCCCAGTAAAAAATTTTGGTGTAGCGCTCAGGCGAATGGGTAGAATAAAAAAAAATTTAAAGGGACAAGAAAACTAGGAAATTAAAAAATTTAATTTGTCTCTTTAAACCCCTTAAGGCCAGGCTTTTTTTTTTTTTTTGGTGACACGTTCTTTTTTTTTCCCTCCTCGCCTTCTGAAAGCCATAACTTCTTTATTTTTCCACCTACATAGACACATGAGGGCTTTTATTTTGCGGACAAGATGTACTTTCAAATAGTGTTATTCACATAACTTTTAGAATATACTAGGAAACCGCAAAAAAATTCCAAGGGGGACAAATTGTGAAAAAAAATGTATTTTCGCCATGTTTTGCGGGTTTTGTGCTTTTACGGCGTTCAATCTTCGGTAAATATAATGTGTTATGTGTATTCTTCAGGTTGTTTTTCGCATCCGGCAATACCAAACATGTAGGGTTTCCGTTAATGTTTTGGTACCGTAAAAAAATTCCAAACATTTTCTATTTTTGAAAATTTGCGCCAAGGCGCCAGTTTGTGCGACCAATAACTTTTTTGTACTAACACCTACGGACGTCAGTGAGGGGCATTTTTGCGGGGTGAAGTGTACTTTTTATCGCTAGCAGTTTGGAATGCATGCGACTTTTTTGATCATTTTATTCCATTTTTTGAGTGACGCAAAATGACCAAAAAACGCAATTTTGGCGTTTGGAATTTCTTTTTTCTACGGTGTTCAGCGTACGGGATAAATGGTTATTTTTATAGATCGGACTTTTTCGGACGCCGGCAATACCAAATATGTGTAACTTTTTTATTATTTTATGATTTTTATTTTTTAAATGGGGAAAGGGGGGTGTTTGAACTTTTAATACTTTTTTTTTTTTTCTTAAATGTAACATTGAGGCCACCTGTGGTACTTGAACACTAGGTGGCGCGATTGTTAAAGGGGTTGTCTCACTACATTGATTCATCCTACCTCAGTCCTGTTTTCTTGGTTTCACTTTGAATTCAGGGATGTGTTTACTGGCTTCCACTAGGCTGCAGTAGAAGCCAGGTCTTTGACGATAGCGACCAGCGCTGGCAGCCTATCATGAGAGATCAAACAGGTCTATAGCTATAGCGACCTGAGGAGCTGATGCAGCCCATACAAGAGGGGATATCTCAGAATAGGTAGGACACTGCTAATGGACATTATTGCAAAGTGACTTGTTTTTGTAAGATCTTTAATATAAAAAGCAATCTTTGTAGCGAGACAACCCCTTTAATACAACCTAATGCATTGCATAGGAAATGCATTAGGGTGTACAAAGATGGCGGTTTCCCCACTTCCTGTCTGCGGACGGAAGTGGGGCAAACCGGGCCGGGGGTAAGTGACGGGAGCCTTGTGAAGGCTCCCCACCACAATGCCCGGTGATCGGATCGGCGCAGCAGCTTATGCCGATCACCGCACCGATCGGTGCGCTGCACCGATCGCCGTTCATTCAGACGCCGCGGCCATCTTTGCCGCTTCGCCTGATGGGTAAAACAGCGCCAGCGGGCGGAGCCACCTGCCGGTGCTGTTACTGCCGGGTGTTAGCGGCGATTTGCCGCTAACACCCGCCGGCTGTGCAGGGGGATCGCGGGAGCGATCCCTGCAAAGCCCCATAGCGGCCCGGGGGAAACGTACTCATACGCCCAAGGTCGTTAAGGGGTTAATGTCCAAATTAAAAGCAGAACAGCAAGACGCGTTTCTCGAGGATCTCCCTCGCTTCATCAGTTGCATCTTGCATGTCTAAAATTGCTAAAATGTTCTTAGAGATCTTTCAACTGAGTGAAGAACAAATACATCTAGAAAGTGTAAAAAATACAAAAGGACAATGTAAGAAGCTTTTAAAACGAATCAGAATTGGATACATTTCTACATGTAATAATATAACAAGTTATAACGGGGTATGTCCCAAAGGATTGGCGCATAGCAAATGTGGTGCCAATATTCAAAAAGGGGTCAAAAAGTGATCCAGGAAACTATAGGCCGGAAAGTTTAACCTCTGTTGTGGGTAAAATGTTTGAAGGTTTTCTCAGAGATTGCTTATCCTGGAGTACCCTCACTGAAAATAAATGTATAACGCCGTTCCAGCATGGGTTCATGAAGGATCGGTCCTGTCAGACAAAATCTCTCAGCTTCTATGAGGAAGTCAGTGCTAGATTGGATCGGGGTGAGGCACTGGATGTCATAAAATCTAGATTTTTCTACGCATTTGTACGGTGCCACATAAAAGGTTGGTAAATAAAATGAGAATGCTTGGACTGGGGGAAATAGTGTCAAGTGGGTAAGTAACTGGGCTCACGTAGAAAACAAAGGGTAGTAATTAACGTTACATACTCTGACTGGTTCGCTGTTACTTGTGGGGTACCACAAGGGTCAGTATTGGGCCCTATCCTCTTTAACATTTTCATTAATGATCTTACACAGGGATTGCACAGTAGAATATCGATCTTTGCAGACGATACTAAGCTCTGTAAAGTCATCAACACAATAGATTGATAATATGTTATTACAAAGGGATCTGGATAAAAATTGGAGGCCTGGGCAGGGAAATTTGGGAGATTTAGTTTTTAAAACAGATAAATGCAAGGTTATACACATGGGAAGAGAAATCCATTACATGATTACATGTTAAATGGGAAAAAAAAACTGGGTAAAAGTGACATGGGAGAAGGACTTGGGAATCGTGGTGGACATTAAACTTAATTGTAGCTGCCAGTGTCAGGCAGCAGCTGCCAAGGCAAATAGGATCATGGGGTGCATTAAAAGGGGCATAGATGCACATGATGAGAACATTATTCTAAGTCACTGGTTAGACCACACATGGAATATTTTGTACAGTTTTGGTCACCAGTGCACAGGAAGAAAATTGTAGAGCTTGAACAGGTACAAAAGGCGGTAACAAAATTTAATAAAGGGGCTGGGTGGACTACAATACCAGAAAGATTGGCAAGATTAGGGTTCTTTAGTTTTATGTTCGGGGGGACATAAAAATATGTTTAAATACATCAAAGGTCAATATAGAGATCTCCCCCAAGATTTATTTATACCCAGGGCTGTATCTTGAACAAGGGGGCATCCTCTACGTTTTTGAGGAACGAAGTTTCTACATTTAAAAATAGGAAAGGGATTCTTTACTGTAAGAGCAGTGGAGGACTATGGAATTCTCTGCCAGAGGGACTGGTCATGGTGAATTCACTAAAAGAGTTCATAAAGGGTTTGGATGCATTTCTGGGTGTAATAATATAACAAGTTTTATAGCGTCTAGGATTCTGGAGAGGGGTCATTGATCCAGGGATTTTTCCGATTGCCAGATTGGAGTGGGAAGGAATTTTTCCCTAAAATGAGGACAATTGGCTTCTACCTCATTGGGTTTTTTTGCCTTCCTCTGGATCAACACCTTAGCACAAAAAAAGGGTGAACTGGATGGACCCTCTCTCTTTTTTTCGGCTTTACAAACTATGAAACTATGAAAGTTATAGTGACCAGGGTTTGGAGAAGGGTCTGGAGGGCATTTCTAGATGTAATAATATTTAAAAAGTTTATAGTGACGGGATTTCTGGAAAGGGTCTGGATACATTTTTTAGATGTAATAATATATTAAGTTATAGTGACCAGGATTCTGGAGAAGGGTCTGGATACATTTCTAGATTGTAATAATAAAAACAATTATAGTGACGGGGATTCTGGAGAAGGGTCTGGAGACATTTCTAGATGTAATAATAGAACAAGTTATAGCGACCAGGATTTGGAGAAGGGTTGGATAATTTCTAGATGTAGTAATATAACAGGTTTAGTGACGGATTCTGGGGGAAGGGTCGGGAGACATTTCTAGATGTTAATAATAGAACAAGTTCTAGTGACCAGGATTCTGGAGAAGGGTCTGGATACATTTCTAGATGTAATATAACAGGTTATAGTGACCAGGATTCGGGGAGAAGGTTGGAGACATTCCCTAGATGTAATAATATAACAAGTTCTGGGGACCAGGATTCTGGAGAAGGGTCTGGAGACATTACTAGATGTAATAATATAACAAGTTCTAGTGACCTGGATTCTGGAGAAGGGTCTGGAGACATTACTAGATGTAATAATATAACAAGTTATAGTGACCAGGATTCTGGAGAAGGGTCTGGATACATTTCTAGATGTAATATAACAAGTTATAATGACCAGGGTTCTGGAGAAGGGTCTGGATACATTTCTAGATGTAATAATAAAAACGGGTTTTATAGTGACCAGGATTCTGGAGAAGGGTCTGGAGACATTACTAGATGTAATAATATAACAAGATATAGTGACCAGGATTCTGGGGAAGGGTCTGGATACATTCTAAAAAAATTGTGCTGTAAAAAAAAATTGCACAATTTAGGTTTTTGGTTTTTTTCCAATTCAATCCCACCAAAAGATTTTGGGCTCCCTAATACAATGTACAGTGCATTAAAAACACACATCCTGCAAAAAATAAACCCCCAGACAGCTGTATTGGCAGAGAAATAAAAGAAGAGGATAAAAAAAAAAAAAAAGAAAAGAAAAACCTGAAAGTGTCGTGGACCTTAAGAGGTTAAAGTCTTACGAAACTGCAGGGTTGTAGATAAATGTCTTGAATAGATACAATGCAGCTTCCACCTCCTGGAATGGCCCTTTAATGCTGACAAATAGGCTTATCATAAAACAAGTATCAGGCGACTAAAGCGACACAAGAAGAACAATAGAGCGTTGGCCCAACCTCCGATGAACCCGCAGCTCGTCACACAAAACATAAGACGAGCTCCAATGGCCGGATTCATCCAATTGATGTCTGACTGCAGCCGGCTTCCCGCTCTCCTATCCTTCTCTATAGATGATAGCAGTGGAGGCTGCCGGGGTTGAGTTTTGGCGAGGGCGCTTGGCATGATCCCCATCCAGCATGTCTCTGCTCACATGAGGGACCTCCCTGGATTCCTCTATCCACCGGCCTCATTTGGGCAGGTGCCAGCAGCCTTGTTCTACTCTCAGAAACCAGGAATTTGGCGACAGATGATATGAGGACTGAGGACGGGTCCAACCATCCCCGAGCACTCTCCAAAACCGCTACAATAGCGCCAGCAATGTGAGCCCGGCTTCATGGACGTTTTAGACATGTGGCCAAATAGATGCATCCGTGAAAAGTAAATGTAGAAGGCAGCGGGGACGCTTGCTGTAACTGTAGATCAAGGCTGAATGAAGCTTGTAGATTTTCTATCCACTTTTTAAAATTTTGATATAGTTTGTGCTGATAATGTTTATAATATTTATAATATAGGAGGATCAGAGCTCTATTTTTATGGTAGAAAGCCCCAAAGCCCCTGCTGCCTCCATAAAGCCAGAGTCCAAAAAGGTTGCCTCACCCATTAAATATTGTATTCATTCTACAGATCATACAAATAAATGAAGTTTGGCAATTACATGTTAAAAGAGCGATCCAGTAAAGAGTTATGACATGCAATTACCAAGTGTGGCACTAACTGGTGTCCACAGTGTGTAGCAATGTACATGGGCACCTAATGAGGTGAGTGCTGGTGGTCACACATACTCCATCATGCTCATTGCAGCCAGATTCCTGCATAGTTATCCTCTGTCCACAGTGTATAGCAATGTGCACATCCATCCAATGAGCTGAGTGCTGGCTGGCACACATGCTCAGTCACTCTCCTCACAGCCAAGTTTCTGCATAGTGTTCCTTTGACCACAGTGTATAGCAATGTGCACGTCCACCTAATGAGCTGAGTGCTGGTGAACACACATGCTCAGTTACTTTCCCCAAAGCCAGGTCTCTGCAAAGCAATCTTCTATTGATGTGATATATCAGTGTGCACAACCACCTCATGAGCTAAGTACTGGTGGACACACATGCTCAGTCACTCTACTCATAGCCAAGTTTCTGCATAATGTTCCTTCCTTTGACCACAGTGTATAGCGATGCGCACGCCCACCTAATGAGCTGAGTGCTGGCAGACACACATGCTCAGTCATTCTCCCCACAGCCAAGTTTCTGCATAGTGTTCCTTTGTCTACAGTGTATAGCAATGTGCACGTCCACCTAATGAGCTGAGTGCTGGCAGACACACATGCTCAGTCATTCTCCCCACAGCCAAGTTTCTGCATAGTTATCTTCTATTCACAGTGTATAGCAATGTGCACTTCCACCTAATGAGCTGAGTGCTAGTGGACACACATGTTCAGTTACTTTCCCCAAAGCCAAGTCTCTGCATAGCCATCTCCGATTGACGTGATATTGTAATGTGCACGTCCACCTCATGAGCTGAGTGCTGGCAGACACACATGCTCAGATAGTGTTCCTTTGTCCACAGTGTATTGCAATGTGCATGTCCACCTAATGAGCTGAGTGCTGGTGGACACGTGCTCAGTTACTTTCCCTAAAGCCAAGTCTCTGCATAGCCATCTCCGATTGACGTGATATATCAATGTGCATGTCCACCTAATGAGCTGAGTGCTGGTGGACACGTGCTCAGTTACTTTCCCTAAAGCCAAGTCTCTGTATAGCAATCTTCTATTGACGTGATATATCAATGTGCATGTCCACCTAATGAGCTAAGTACTGGTGAAATGGGCAATACACTACGTCGAAATCCCTAAAGAAGCATTTATGCTATCTATCATACATGAAAAAACTTTGAGACTCTCGGTTCACATATCTTGATCAGAACATGTTTAAGCTGCCCACGACTTTCAACGTGGTCTCAAATCGGGCAGTCCTATCCTATCTTTACCTCTCAATCGAGCCAATCAGGCCTCTCACTGGGTCACCGACCTCCATTATTCAGAGAGAAAAAATAAAAAACACCCAACCTGCAAAGCTGCCCTTCTTATGACAGCCTGTGAGAGTGGGCGGGGACAGAAACCCAAAATGGAATACGTTATACTTGGTATACATTGATTTTAACCTATATGGGAAGGAAGAGGTGCTTCCATTTTGGGTTCTGTACCCCGCCCACTCTCACAGGCTGTCATAAGAAGGGCAGCTTTGCAGGTTGGGTGTTTTTTATTTTTTCTCTCTGAATAATGGAGGTCGGTGACCCAGTGAGAGGCCTGATTGGCTCGATTGAGAGGTAAAGATAGGATAGGACTGCCCGATTTGAGACCACGTTGAAAGTCGTGGGCAGCTTAAACATGTTCTGATCAAGATATGTGAACCGAGAGTCTCAAAGTACTGGTGAACACACATGCTCGGTCACCCTCCCCAAAGCCAGCGATCCTCTGTTCATAACATATAGCTATATGCATGTCAGCTGGATCACACAGATGATCAGCGACCCTCCAAACAGCTGAATCCATTTGTAGTGATCAACTCTTCACAATGTATAGCAATACGCATGTCCACCCAGTGAGTTGTGTGCTGAAGGATCTGCAGGGCATTGGTTACAATGAAGCAGTCATCAGTGTGTGATGGAGCCAAAGGACGTCCACTTCTTTGCCTTTCTGTGACTCTTCCAATCTCTCTGTATCTCTGATAGAACCTGCTGAGGACCCTCTAAGCTCAGTGCCCACTTCCCTCTGAGAGCATCCTGCTTGAAGCCTGGCAATGGCGAGGTACTGGTGATCAATTGCAAGGTGTTGTCTTGGTCTCATGCTGTCACAATGTGAGAAGGAGGATGAGGAGGACGGTTTAAATCCAATTCAAATTGATTTAGGGATCAAACACCTGTTGGGAATTTTGCTATTAAGCTCCTTATTAGAGATCAGAAAGTTGTGAAACACTGAACAGTTGGACATGTGCATCTAAAGGATAGAGATCGGCTCATTTATCATATAACCCTATATATCACAGAGCTCAGCTCCTCTCCTCTATCATATAACCCTATATATCACAGAGCTCAGCTTCTCTCCTCCATCATATAACCCTATATATCACAGAGCTCAGCTTCTCTCCTCTATCATATAACCCTATATATCACAGAGCTCAGCTCCTCTCCCTCTATCATATAACCCTATATATCACAGAGCTCAGCTTCTCTCCCTCTATCATATAACCCTCTATATCACAGAGCTCAGCTTCTCTCCCTCTATCATATAACCCTATATATCACAGAGCTCAGCTTCTCTCCCTCTATCATATAACCCTATATATCACAGAGCTCAGCTTCTCACCATCATATAACCCTATATATCAGAGCTCAGCTTCTCTCTCTCTATCATATAACCCTATATATCACAGACCTCAGCTCCTCTCTATCATATAACCCTATATATCCCAGAGCTCAGCTTCTCTCCTGTATCATATAACTCTATATATCACATAACTCAGCTTCTCTCCTCTATCATATAACCCTATATATCACAGATCTCAGCTTCTCTCCCTCTATCATATAACCCTATATATCACAGAGCTCAGCTCCTCTCCTCTATCATATTACCCTATATATCACAGAGCTCAGCTCCTCTCCTCTATCATATAACCCTATATCACAGAGCTCAGCTCCTCTCCCTCTATCATATAACCCTATATATCACAGAGCTCAGCTCCTCTCCCTCTATCATATAACCCTATATATCACACAGCTCAGCTTCTCTCCTCTATCATATAATCCTATATATCACAGAGCTCAGCTTCTCTCCTCTATCATATAACCCTATATATCCCAGAGCTCAGCTCCTCTCCCTCTATCATATAACCCAATATATCAGCGCTCAACTCCTCTATTATATAACCCCATATATCACAGAGCTCAGCTTCTCCCCTCTATCATATAACCCAATATATCAGCGCTCAACTCCTCTATTATATAACCCCATATATCACAGAGCTCAGCTTCTCTCCTCTATCATAAAACCCTATATATCACAGAGCTCAGCTTCTCTCCCTCTATCATATAACCCTATATATCCCAGAGCTCAGCTTCTCTCCTCTATCATATAACCCTATATATCACAGCTTCTCTCCCTCTATCATATAACCCTATATATCCCAGAGCTCAGCTTCTCTCCTCTATCATATAACCCTATATATCACAGAGCTCAGCTGCTCTTCTCTATCATATAACTCTATATATCACAGAGCTCAGCTCCTTTCTGTCCATCATATAACCCTATATATCACAGAGCTCAGCTTCCTCCTCTATCATATAACCCTATATATCACAGAGCAGTTTTCTATGTATTTTCCGATAGCTCGACAGCCTTGGGTTCTAAATAAGAATGTTTCTATTGCCTGACTGTAAGCATAATACATTTAAAAGAAAAAGCGGAGACAACCCTCACCTGTATGTCCTAGTCGGTCCTATAAACATCATTAGGGCTACACTCTCTATGAGCTAAAGCAGAGAAAGCCGCTAACATACTAGTTCCCATTCTTGCAATCCTCATTGTATTTTACCATAATCCTATTATTTTCCGAGACGCTGGAGGTTTTGCAGCTACTTTTTCCCTAGGTCTATAGAAGTAATGTGCCAGCTTGGACGAGCCGCTCCGGCCTATGTTTATGGAGCAGAGAGCCGGCCAGACTCGAGCTACAAGCTTCTACTCCACTTACAGATACTCTCGCAATCTGAAATCCTCCGGATGCCCCTACAGGCTAAAGTTTTTACTAAGCACAGGGCCAAGAGAAGCAGTGTATAAAGTAATGAAACTGGGGCACGTCTCAGCCCATTCCGCGTGCCGTCTGGTTTCTAGTCTGGTGTACTGGTTCCTCTTAGGTCTGTAAACCAGGAATGCTGGATTTAGAGTTCGCTACCATGGACCAACAGAAGAGGTTCAAATTATTCATTTTTGTGCCTTAAGACATTAATTAATTAATATTTTGAGGTCTTAACCCCTTAAAGGGGTTGTCTCACTACAAAGAATAGCTTTCAAAATGTAAGGAACACTAAATGAAGACGTTTTCCAAATATATTGCTTTGTTCATTTTTTTTTGTTAAGGAGCTACAAGTGATTTTATCACCTTCTGAGCTCTCTCTGGTTTCCCAAGTGACCGACCTGTGTACTTCTTCTCCCCTACTGTTTGTTCTATCTGATAGCAGGGAGTGACTTCATCACACAGGTCGAGGCCAGCACAGAACTCCGGACAGTGAGAGCTTGTGTATTATCTGATCTTTCAGACAAAAGATAGTAATTACTCTACTGTTTAGATTAGCTCAGAAGCTTCTCCAGACCTCAGAGAAGGCAATTTACTTAATCTAGACTAATCAACAGAGAAGCCTGAATACATGGAGCTCATATGCTAATTACAGAAAGCTTGACCAGGAAGTGACAGAGCCAAGCAGCATTATTTCATTCAGGCATCCTATGAAACTTTGAGATGAGACAACCCCTTTAACGAACGCCCATTGTCTTTTGACGACTGGCATTTCAGGTCCTTTGTCTGCAGCGACTTTTTTTTATTTTTTTTTATTTAAAGGTTTATTGGAATTTTCAAAATATAACAAAGTGGTACATTATAGTGTAGTAAACAGAGCAAGCTGCTACCAATATGAAAGGAGCCAAACCAAACAGCAAGTTTACATAAGATAAAACTGCAGGTAACAGACTTGTATCATCAAGGCTATGCATGACCCCTCCTTACATGTGTCCGGGGTCTCTTATGGTCCACAATGGGTGGATGCTTACAAAGCTTCAACTGAGCGCTATTACTCGGGGAGGGATGGATACTGTTCCCATATAGTGTGAAAGAGTTCCATTGATATCCCCATATGGCTTTTTGAGAGCGAATGAAAGAGAACAGGGAGGGGGGGGGGGGGGGAGAGAAAAACAACAAAAAAAAACAACCAGCGTCTCCCGAGCCCCGACCCGCCCGCCCCCAAGACGACGCCCCACCTGGCCATGCCCGCCCCCATGCACCAATGGATAGAGGATAATGGGGGTGCAACGCAAAGGGACTCCAGAGAATTAAGAAGTTAGGGCTCTGAATTCCGCGGAGGTTTGATATTCCAGCCAGGGAGCCCAAGTCCTTACGAACTTGGTGAGGAGCGACGTCTTTTGATGTTACTGCAGAATAGAGATTTTGCGGCTCCTAGCCCCACAGTTGCACTAGGAACAGATCTCCCCGGCGCTTAACCATTTTTGATTGCCACAGTCAGTGACCAGGGCATAATTATAGGGTTTTCCCCTGCACCATCAGGTGATTGGGACTCCCAGTGACCCGACAGAGCCCGGGGAACAGCTGCACAGTCAGCACTGGGGACCTAGAATAGCCCCAGAGTGGTCTGTGTAACAAGCCTGCAGTCAGAGCACACTATGTGCTGCCCTGACTTCTGCCGGTGTCTAAATGACACAGATTATAATGTATTAGCATATATGAATATGACTGCAGAAAATATAAAATAATAAAACATATTTGATAAAAAAATTATTGGGCATAAAAATAAAAAAAAAAAAAAACAAAAAAAAACTACACATATACGATATCTACACGACCATAATAGCCTGTAGAATTAATCTACAGCGGGGAGAAGAGTAGTCAGCCACCAATTGTGTAACTTCTCCCACTTATAAAGATGAGAGAGGCCTGTAACTATGAGAGACAAAATGGGAAAACAAATCCAGGAAATCACATTGATTGACTGGGAAAGAATTTATTTGCAAATTCCTTTGTTCTATCTCCTTTGTTGGCAATGACAGAGGTCAGACGTTTTCTGGAAGTCTTCACAAGGTTGGCACACACTATCGCTGGTATGTTGGCCATTCCTCCATGCAGATCTCCTCTAGAGCAGTGATGTTTTGGGGCTGTCGCTGGGCAACACGACCTTTCAACTCCCTCCACAGGTTTTCTATGGGGTTGAGATCTGGAGACTGGCTAGGCCACTCCCTGACCTTGAAATGCTTCTTATGAAGCCACTCCTTCATTGCCCTGGCGGCGTGCTTGGGATCATTGTGATGCTGAAAGACCCAGCCACGTTTCATCTTCAATGCCCTTGCTGATGGAAGGAGGTTTGCACTCAAAATCCCACAAAACACGGCCCCCTTCATTCCTTTCTTTAAACGGATCAGTAAACCTGTTCCATTTGCAGAGAATCAGCCCCAAAAAATTTTGTTGACCCCCCCCCCCCCCCATGTTTCACAGTAGGTCTGGTGTTCTTTGGATGCAACTCAGCATTCTCTCTCCTCCAAACACAACGAGTTGTGTGTCTACCAAACCGTTCTACTTTGGTTTCATCTGACCATGTGACATTCTCCCAATACTCTTCCGGATCATCCAAATGCTCTCTAGCAAACTTCAGACAGGCCCAGACATGTACTGGCTTAAGCAGGGGGACACGTCTGGCACTGCAGGATCTGAGTCCCTGGCGGCATAGTGTGTTACTAATGGTAGCCTTTGTTACGTTGGTCCCAGCTCTCTGCAGGTCACTAGGTTCTGGGATTGTTGCTCACCGTTCTTGTGATCAGTTTGACCCCACGGGTGAGATCTTGCATGGAGCCCCAGATGGAAGGAGATTATCATTGGTCTTGTATGTCTTCCATTTTCTAATTATTGCTCCCACAGTTGATTTCTTCACACCAAGCTGTTTGCCTATTGCAGATTCAGTCTTCCCTCAGTCTTCCCAGCCTGGTGCAGGGCTACAATTTTGTTTCTGGTGTCCTTCTGCAGCTTTTTGATCTTCACCATAGTGGAGTTTGGAGTGTGACTGAGGTTGTGGACAGGTGTCTTTTATACTGATAAGTTCAAACAGCTGCCATTACTACAGGTAATGAGTGGAGGACAGAGGAGCCTCTTAGAGAAGTTACAGGTCTGTGAGAGCCAGAAATCTTGCTTGTTTATAGGGGACCAAATACTTATTTTCCACCATAATTTGCAAATAAATTCTTTCCAAATCAGACAATGGGATTTTCTGGGTTTGTTTTCTCATTTTGTCTCAGTCGAGGTCGACCTATGATGTCACTTACAGGCCTCTCTCATCTTTTAAGTGGGAGAACTTGCACAATTGGTGACTGACTAAATACTTTTTTTCCCCACGGAACATAGTAAAGAAGGCTTTTCTCCTCTAGAGATTGAATTCTTTTTTCCTCCAGATAGATGGAATGTCCTCTTGACTTTTGAGGGGCTTTACATGAAATATTTTTTCCCCATACTTTTGTATCATGTCCCGCTGGAGCCGTCTTTTCTGAAGACTAAATAAGTTCAGCCTGGGCCGGGACAAGGCATTTTGGTGCCCTAGGCAAATAAAGTAAATGGCGCGCCCCCCTCATGTACTTGAAATTTCAACATTACTATAATTAAATGGAGAGGACAACCATAAACACCACTCTCCAAATTGTCATGCACAGTCAGCTCGCAGCTAGCTGCAAGCAACCTGTGCAGGGCATTTTACCTCAAGGTAAAACCCCTAAAATTTCTGCATGAGCAGTGTGATAAGTTGTTTTAATGTTCCACTTTATTTTACAATATGGATGTGGAAGACATATTGTACGTGAACTGGTTTGGTTTGAGTTCCAGTGTTGCTTTTTGGGCCTGGTTTTACATTTGTGTTTGGTTTTCTGTTGTTCTATTCTGTTTTGGAAAGAGAAAAACAGAAAAGAACACTCACCCACAGATTTCACAGGTTTTTAGGCTCCGTTAAGTCAGATTGTGTAGCATGCTACGTGATTGGTTCAGTAAAAAACCAGGGAATCTGATGGAAAGTACCCTTTCTTTCTTTTTATCATTGAAGTTAATGGCAAACAGATACAAACGTATAGGTATCAATTTGCATCCATTTTTAAATCTTTTAAATAGATGTGTCATTTTACTGTGCATGCACAGACAGATTTCAGACATTTAAAAAAAGATTATTTTTTAAATAAAAAATATAACAAAAACCTTGCATGTTTGGTAGGTATCACTGGAATTGTACTGCAGGATACAGATAGCACTTAATTTCTACTGAAGACTCAATGCTATCAAAACAAAGGCCTCAAACATGGGCCAAGTATATATTTTTTTACACTTCACCCCACTTAGAATTTGTTTTGCGGTCTCCTAGTATATTCTATACGGTAAATGACATCATAGAAAGTACATATTGTCCCACAAAAATCCCTAGTTTTTATGTAGATGGAAAAATAGTTATGGCTCTGGTAAAACAGGGAGGAAAAAACAAAGAGCCATATTATTATGACCGTGTGGAGGGAAGGGGTTAAACACATGAGACACATTTCTGCTGCTGAGCCGCCATTAACATTTCATTTCTAACAATTAGGATACTGTAAAAATCACTTCCCCAACATAAAGCATACCATAGTATAGCAATAGAGAGTAATAGAACAAAAATAGTCATATTTGAACTACATTTGTTCTATATTTGCTCTATCATCCCTCAAGACTTGATATATGTTGGGTACTGTTTTTCACGGCATCTCAATGGTGACCATGGACGTAGTCTAAAATAATATTTTAATGGTCCATAAATGCTAAGTCTTGCAGTTATCAACCAGACAGCATCCAGGACCCGGGGTTAACCCCTTAATGACCGCACCCCACCTTTAGACATCGGGTGGTGCAGGTCGTTTGTCTGCAGCGATGTCTTTTGACGTCGCTGCTGACATTGAGGGTTTGCAGCTTCCGGCGCCGCAGCAGCGCTGAGAACGGGACTGTACTGCACAGCCCTGTTCCCAGCTCAGCTCCTGCAAGCGCCGGGGAGCGGTGGAAACCTTTACGCCCCGATGCTTAACCCTTTGACTGCTGTTGTGCGTGACCACAGAATAATCAAAGGGTTTCCCTGCTCTGTCGGGTGATCTGGACTCTGGGTGACCCGACAGAGTCCAGGGAACGGCTACACAGTCAGCCCTGGGGACCTAGAGTAGCACCAGGGCTGTCTGTGTAATAAGCCAGTGATGAGGGCAGACTGTAAGCTACCCTGATCACTGCCTGTGTCAGAATGACACAGGTTAGAATGTATTAGCATATATGAATATGCTAATACATTGCTAAGTGTAAAAAAAAAAAAAAAATTAAAACAGTTCTCCCTTCATGGGATTTTGAAAAAAATAAAATAAAAAAACAAAATGTGTCAAATAAAATAAAAATATTTAATAAAAAATAATTGTGCATACATTACACACAAAAAAAACCCCCTACACATATTAGGTATCCACACGACTGTAAATAACCTGTAGAATTAATCTAACAAGTTATTAAGTATGAAATTTCAATAAAATTTGAATTCAGCAAGAATTTATAAGTGAACTTAAACTATTCCTCCAAAAAAATACAAATTATCCTGAATAAAACGAGGCCTCATCCAACTGTGTTTGAAAAATAAAAAGTTAAACAACCAAAATGGTCAAAATAAAATAAAATGTTTCACTAAATACTTTTAATTGTCATTAATTAACACACAAAAAAATCTGCGAGACCTAGCTCTAATAACTGCCCAGTTATTGATGAACCACTACTAGTGTCACATGGACATCATAAAAATGACACAAAAAACAATTATTAAAAAAAAAAAAAAAAAATATATATATATTTATATTATATATATATATATATATTTTATAATATATATATATAAATATATATGTGTGTGTTGGTGTGTGTGTTTTCTTTTCTTAGTCCTTAGGCTGTTACAGGCTGTGGGGGGGTGAGCGGCGACACACTGCCTCGGCAGTCGGCACTAGCAGCAGCTCCTATGTGGGGGAGAGACTGTCTGGAATGCAGACAACATACTACAGGACAGGACAGGGCTGGACAGACATTACTTCTGCAGCATCATGAAGGAGGACTGGCTCACCCATCCCCACCCCTGCTCCTCTTAGTAAGTACATTCATTCACTGACTGTGACCATGTCCCTGCTTTTATCTGCTTCCTGATCGGACTCCAGGATTTTAAGTCACTTCTCACCTTATACTGTCAGCAGCTGGAGGGCGGCAGGGTCTCAGTAAGGGGAGCGACGGCTTCTCTGATGCGGTGAAGAGAAAGTGTGTGTGTGTTACAGGGGGGGGGGGGGGGGGGGTGAGTACCTCTGCCTATCCGTTGTCACGGCCCTGAGTTCAGTTCAACTAACCTCTACTCATAACTAAGATGCTCCATTCCCCTTATTAGTTTGGTTGCTCGTCTTTGCACTCTCTCTAGCTCCATTACATCCTTTCTATAAACTGGAGCCCAGAACTGAACAGCATATTCCAAGTGAGGTCGCACCAATGCTTTATACAGCAGTAATATTACATCCCTGTCCCGCGAGTCCATGGCTCTTAATACACGGCAATATCCTGATGGCCTTAGAGGCAGCTGATTGACACTGCATGCTGTTCTGTAGTCTATGATCTACAAGAACACCCAGATCTTTCTCGACAAGCGATTCTCCAAGTTTTACTCCCTCTAGGACATATGATGCCTGAAGATTATTAGTACCAAGATGGAGAACTTTACATTCATCCACATTTTATCTCATTTGCCAAGTGGATGCCCAAACTCTCAGTGTGTCCAGGTCTGCTTGCAATTTATGAGCATTTTCCATTGATTGCACTACACTACATAATTTGGTGTCATCTACAAAAATACAAACCGTGCTATCGATCCCTTCTACTATATCGTTAATAAATACATTAAATAAAAGAGGACCCAATACTGAGCCCTGCGGCACACCACTCACAACCGGGGACCACTCGGAGTAGGAGTCATTTACCACCACGCATAAACGGGGACCACTCAGAGTAGGAGTCATTTACCACCACTCAGTTTTTTAATCCAGTTACACACTATTATTTCTAACCTAATAGATTTTAGTTTGCCCAATAGATGTTTATGAGAGACCGTGTCAAACGCCTTTGCAAAGTCTAAAAACACTATATCCACAGCCGCCCCTGACATGGAGGATACACGGGGTCTGAGACACTATATCCACAGCCGCCCCACTATCCAGACTTCTACTCACCTCTTCATAGATACAGATCAGGTTGGTCTGACAACTTCTGTCCTTAGTAAAACCATGCTGGCAATCACTAATAATATTGTATTCGTCCACATATTCCTGTAAATAGTCCCTTATGAGCCCCTCAAACAGTTTTCCCACAATAGATGTTAAACTTACTGGTCTATAATTACCTGGGCAAGACTTGGAGCCTTTTTTGAAGATGGGAATTACATTTGCCTTGCGCCAGTCTCCTGGCACTATACCAGTCAACAGAGAATCTACAAATATCATATACAGGGGCACAGAGATAACCGAGCTGAGCTCTTCATAACATTTATTCACTTGCATGGATCGGTGTTGCAGTTCTGTGCACAATGAATAGAAAGAGAGCGCCGCTGTGAAGTAAAAAAGCTGAAGGGACCTGAATACCTCTGTTGACAGGAGTCAGGCCCTCAACATCCTAATGTTACATTCTAAAGATTGTTTTAGTCTCACCAGTTCTGTTGACTAAAGGAGAATGTTCACAAAGACAAACGTCACATGTGACCTCCAACTTTCATCTTTGGAAGAGGTGTTTTCATTCTCCGCTTTGCTTGGGTCAGACTTTTAGACACAAATATAAATGATTATACCTTCTTTTACAAAGCATTAGAGTTTAAAACAAAGCTGCATGAAGGCACCCAAGTATAAAGGGCAGGATGGCATTTCACAATGGACCAGATATCTACTTTCATTTATATGGGAATGTAGGCAGATTATGGCATTTTATTGTATAGTTTAGATTTTGTGTAAAAGCGGTTTTGCCAGGATGTGCCTTATCTGCTAAGAAGCAAATGTAAACAAGCCACAGCTGAGCTGCTGAGAGAGAGCCGTTCAGAGCACAGAGCCATGCATAAGGGATCGTGTGCAATGTTCACTGAAATAATCACACTACAACTAGTGGATTCTGTATACAAAAGACAACATCTTTCTCCACAGCAGCTTAAAAGCTCCTTCAGGCTCTTGAAGCTCCTCCATGTTCACTGTCATCAGATAAAGCAGGGATCTACTCAGATAATCACACTACAACTAGTGGATTCAGTATACAAAAGACAACATATTTTTTCCCCAGTCCCTTGAAAGCTTCTTCAGCTCCCTCTCATCAGATAAGAAGTGTTCTCTGCGCAAGCCCGGCCAGCAGCTCTTGTCAGGTCGTATCTAATAGAAGCTTTTTAATCACTCAGGGCGGGTAAGGCAGCCTGTCGCTCTCTCAGGCGACAATTTTGTGTAATCACAGGTGTAGAAAAGTGAGTATATACCCATTTTGGAGGATCCCACGTCAACATCACCTCGCAGCAACACCCCTTTAAAGCTAACTCTGGGGAACATTCATTTTGGAATGAATTTGGAACCACTTTTGATTACGTTTGGGTCACCGATTCTGAAAATAATGCCTGTTTTGGAGATCCGGCATTGCCACCTTACCAAGTATCTGCTGCTGAAAGTGGTGGTCACTCAATATTATACTAGAGAAATGTTGGAAATTCACGTGAAATGGAAAAGACCTTAACATTTAAAGAACACAAGCAAACAAAGACATGAATGTGCAGGAGCAGATTCATAAATTCTATTCATCTGCAATACAGATATATAGACCAATCAATCACAAGGTAGGATCATGGAATCAAAATCTCGGAAACTGGAGCTGCTAGAACTAGATAGATGGTATTTTCGGACTCAGCAGCGCTCAGATACCCAGAATAAGGTCAAAATTTCTAGGCAATTTTTTTGTTCCCCTGTGCAATCATTGTAGTGTGAAAACCCCTTTAACAGAGAATACACATTTACTAAGACTTGTGAGGAGTTGTCACAGGCCCTCTTTTCGGAGATCCATTAATGACAGCTTGTTGACTGTTTCCAAGCAGCAAGTGATGAAGATAGATGATACATGATATTACATTTGCTGTTAGGGTATGTTCACATGGCTTATTTTGCATATTTCAGCATGCATTTTGGCTCATATTGCACTTTATACGCGGCGAAATGCGTGCCGCAATTACGGTAATTCATAGCTCTCATACAGAACTATGAGTTACACATCATCTCCCCGGGTGTACAGTACAATACAATCGTATTGTAGGTGCGGTGGAAGAATTCACGTGCCAATTGTTAGCGCCGATTACACGCCACTGACAACACATGTCTATGGGGCCGGCGCCCGGCCGACACCCCGGTGCTTTGGAATTACACGTGGTTCCAAAACATCCAGCGTATTGCGCCACGTACTATACGCGCCGCAATACACCGTGCGAACATAGTCGAATAGTGGTAAAGTCTAACATCAGCAATTATTGGTTACATTTAACGCTCCTCCACCTGTCCCTCTTTATGTAATGGTAAAGTACAGGCAGTCCCCTACTTACATCGTTCCGACTTACATATGTCCCCTAGTTCCAAACAGACGTATGGGACGTGGCTGACATTCAACATGAGTCACGCTCCATGATAACCAAGTGCCAGCATGCCACAGCTACACATGAGATACAGAACGTTAGGTGAAATCTTCTAAAAAAGGGCACAGACAGCAAAACAAATGTAAAAACTGTCCCCTGCACTATCCAATACTAAAAAAAATATTTTTTTGCTGGAATTACATTTAATAGATCTACCTGTTCCGACTTACATACAATTTCAACTTAAGAACAAACCTACAGTCCCTATCCCGTTTGTAACCTGGGGACAGCCTGTAAAAGCAAACGCCATTTTCTTGAAGATCGCGTTGCTGTAGACCTTACACAATGGGCTACAACAACATGGCGTCCGCATGCGGCACTCTAATGATGTCGCTGTTGTCCTCTTGTACATTTAGGTCGTCCAATGACTGTAGCTGTTGTATCATATGCCCGGGGAGAGAAGTGACATATCAGTTGTGCGGCACATCTCCATCTCCCCCGTGCCTTGGAAGTATGCGCTGATCAGCGAGTGCTTCCAAAACACCAGTACTGTAGGCGCCGCAATAAGCCGTGTGAACATACATTTACTCTAACTTCAATAAATTTCATAACAGGTACTTTTTTTTATTAAAATAAACGTCTCTGCAGACAGTCACTCGGCTGAGAAATATCCGACTTTCCGGAGAACAGTTCTGGGGACCAGTCACTTGTGAGCCGTCGGTCTTCGTCTTCCTGAGGTGATCTGCTCATGGGAGACAGAGTCTCTACTTCCTCCAGTGAATCGCTCCTCTGTTTGATCGAATTTTCCCCTCCTGTGCTCCCACAGTCCGTCCTTACTGGCCACGTTAGGGTATCATCACTATGACAGGTTTGGCTACCACAAATTTCTATATTTTCCAAAATGGACCCTTTCTTGTTGGCCAACGTTATCCTTCTACTCCTTGGGATCAGAGCTGTTGACCTCTTAGAATCCAAAAAAGGGGACAAACCTGGTGACCACAGCGAATACTTCTCTGAGAGTCCATAAAACATGGCGGACATTCGTTGCTTCGTGTTTTTCAGGATGGTATGTCTCAGGATGCTACTCGACTTGGTCCTGGCACAAATGGTGGAAGACGTTGAAGCAGTATTAAAGTGCCACGTGTCAACAGTAAGTCTGCTGCTGCCCGAAAGTCGTCTTAGAACGGGAGTGGATTGGAGATGAGGGATAAAGTCTTGGGTTGTTGGAGACTTATGAAACATGGAATAATTTGGCAAGGAGCTGACGCTTCTACGGGAATGTCTTTTCTGATATGGAAGGATGTCAGTACAAGGAGGAGAAACCAAGCATCTTCCTTGTCCTCCTATGTTTTGCGACTGTGGAGTCCCATCATCTTCAGGATTCTTACTCACTTCAAAAAGATCTGAAGAAGCATTGTAGTTGTCCTCAGACATGGTGCAGCTTGGTTTCCCAGGTTCTTTCACCCTCTCTGCTTCTGAACTTTTTGGTTCATCCTCTACAAGTGCATTTTTTCTGCACCAAAAAACTCCCTTTTCCAATAAGATTGCAGATTTGTCTAGATCTTCTATAAATCTACACAGGCCTATGCGATCGTCACTCGATGATAGCACCTTCGTTGAACTTTGCCGATCTCGCTCTTGACCTGAAAAAACATCAGACTTTCTGCTCTGTCCTAACGACTCTTCGAAACTTCCAACGGAGGGGAAAGCCTGATGAACTAAATCAGTGTCGTTAGTCTCGACAGCGTCAAACAGAGCGTTAATGATTCGCTCGTTGTCGGGGCCTTTGTCAAAGCTGCAGTGTGACGCATCTTTGGTGACCGTAACATTTTGGGATGACTTTGGAAGGTTCATCGAGCTGCACGGTCTTTCTAGTCCATCTAGGCTCGTCCTCGGCTTGATTTCTGAAGGCCTTAAGTTCTCGTTGTCTTCAATGTTTGCTATGAACTCGCTGAGGCTTTCGGAGAACGGGAAATCTTCCCAAATTTCCTCCTTGGCTCGAGAGATTTCAGCTGTCTGAGGCGAGAGTTGCATCGAATGTGCTGAACAGCTTTGGCTCCCTTCACTTCCAGCCTTCTGAAAAGACCATTCTTGTCTAAAAGCCATTTTTGATTTGGAAGAGAAACAATGGAAGGGTGAGGAGCTTGGAGGACTGTGTAGATGTTTAGAGGAGGAACATTTAACCTTAGGAGTGCTGGTGCTCAAGACGCTAGAGGACTGGGCGACCATATCTGTAACATTAGCTTTCCTCTGCACGCATACAGTAGTGTCCGGAGAGGCCAGGCTTTCCGGATCCAGAACCTGCTCTTCCCCGCTCCATTCACCTTGCCTGTAAGAGCTGCATTGAGATTCAGCTAATGTACTGCTCCGGGGTGAGGACACCAAACCGAGGGACTGCTGCCAGTAGTCAGCATAATGATTCCAGCTCTGATGAAGGCTGGCGCTCCCTTCAGAAAACCCCAAATCACTCAGCTCTGGGTTTGTGGTGTCTGTAGAGACCTCCGTTTTAGTCTGTGTGATACTGTTGCTCAGTTCGGATGCCATCAGCTGATTGAAGTAACCTAGAACGGTGCAGCTTATCGGGTCTTCATGGTGAAGAATAATCTGATATGCTATCATGTTCTGGTACAAATTCGAGTGAGAAAAACAACTGCTTTTGTCAAAATTTTCAGGAATCTGAATAGAAAAAAAAAAAAAAAAAGTCATAATTGAATAAAAACGGAATTTGCACAGTCAAATTCATAGACTGGAGAGAACAGTAACAACCTCTTAGCTGTGAGAAATATTAATAATGTATGGGGTTTTTAGCTATTTGAGTTACAGAATGTCTCTTACTCCAGTCACATCCAAAGCTGCATGTAAAATTCTTGCAGTTGTCCCACGGAAGCAATCAGTTAATATATGCCCTTAAAGGGGTTGTCTCACTACAAGGATTGCTGCTTTTTATGTTAAAGATCTTGCAAAAACAAGTCACTTTGTAATAAACGTCCATTAACATTGTCCTACCTATTCCTAGATATCCCCTCTTGTATGGGCTGCATCAGCTCCTCAGGTCACTATAGCTGAAGACCTGTTCTATCTCTCCTGATAGGCTGCCAGTGCTGGTCACTATAGCTACAGACCTGTTTGATCTCTTCTGATAGGCTGCCAATGCTGGTTGCTATAGCTAAAGACCTGTTTGATCTCTCCTGATAGGCTGCCAGCGCTGGTCGCTATAGCTACAGACCTGTTCCATTACTCCTGATAGGCTGCCAGCACTGGTCCCTATAGCTACAGACCTGGCTTCTATTGCAGCCTAGTAGAAGCCAGTAAACACGCCCCTGAAATCAAAAGGAAACCAAGAAAACAGGACTGAGGGGAGATGAATCAATATAGTGAGACAACCCCTTCAACCCCTTTCCAACATTGGACGTACTAGTATGTCCTGGTGTCGTTAAGGGGCTATGTAGTACAATAGTACTGCTGTATATAGGACAAGGCATTCTGCCTCCTAGTGGTCTTGTACCCTAGGGAAACTAAATATTAAAGTAAGAAAAAAAAGTTTTTAAAAAAAAAATATTAAAAGTTTGTCACCCCCCCTTTTTGCCATTTTACAAATTAAAAAATAACATCCGAAAAAGTCCAATCTATTAAACTATAACATCATTTATCCCGTACTCTGAACACTGTACAAGAAAAAAAATTTAAAACCCTAAAATTGTGTTTTTTGGTCATTTCATATCCCCAAAAATTGGAAAAAAAAAAAAAGTGATAAAAAAATCACATCTATCCCAAAATGCTTCAAATTTATTTTCTTATTTTCCCCTAAAACCTAGGTGCGTCTTATAGTCAGAAAAGTACGGTAAATCTTGTCCCGCCAAATAAAAACCCTCATATGTCTATGTAGATGGAAAATAAAAAAAAAGTTATGGCTCTGGGAAGGCGAGGAGGGAAAAACAAACATGAAAAAAAACAAAAGAAAAAGAAAATAGGCTGTGGCGGGAAGGAGTTAAAGGGTTTGCCTCATTACTAGAAATCTTATTCGTTGTATACATCATAAAAAAAATAACCCGGATAAAGAAAAGATCCAGTGAAAATAATGACATTTACCTACTTAGTATGGCACCTCCTGGTGTTCAAAGTATATAGCAATGTGCATGTCCATGCAATGAGCTGAGTGCTGGTGGACACACATGTTCAGTCACTCTCCTCAAAGCCAGGTCTCTGCATAAGGCTAGGTTCACACGGCTTAAATGCAGGGCGTAATTACGCCCTGCAATTACGCCGTGTGGCCGGGGGCAGGATCGGGTGCGGGGGGCTGGCACCTCGCCGGCCCATTGACTTGCATTACCAGCGGTGCGTATACGCCGCTAGTAATTCACATGTCAATTATCTCCCCCCTCCGTAAGTGGTTGGCGGCTGGGCCGCCTTTAGTGGCGGAGTGGAGGGGGTTGATCAATGGCATGTTACCACATCTGAGGTGGCTTTATCGGCGTAGAAATAAAATGAGTAAATTTGCTAACATTTGGGGACGATGGATGAGCTCCCCTGGCACAGTTACGTTATCGAGGGCTCTGGACTATGGGTCTCCTGCGACTCCTTGAGATGCCAACAGAATGGACGGGGACGAATAATGGCAGGGGGCCGCATCTGAGGTGGCTTCATTGGAGTAGAAACAACAAAATGGGTCATTTCGATATCATTTGGGGCCGGTGGATGAACTCCCCTCGCGTAGTGGCGCTCTCGTGAGATCTGGATTGTGGGTCTTCCGCTGCTCCTCGGGACGCGGTCACCCCGGGCGTGGTTCCGCACTCTCCCTTCCCACTGGCCCTGCTGGGCAACCTGCACAGGGAGATTATATACCTATACCTTTGTTTTTGCTTTTCTCACCGCCCTAGTGGGCTGAATGCAACACATGTGTATCACTGAGACACTTATGATATTGAGAATCTGCTATTTTTCTATATTGTTAAGGTTGTCCCTGGTCGTTCCAGGGAAGTTAAGTTGCAGTCTGTAATAGCATTGGGGTACTTGTGTTCACTATAAAGTGGTGGCTCTGTAATCATACATATGTATGTAAATATGACTCCATATTACCACAATGTACTGTATATGTCCACAAATTATACTGTCATGATGTACCTATTATTGGATCCTTCAAATAAAGTTCATTTGTTAACCAAAAAAAAAAAAAAATTATCTCCCCCCTCGGCGGATTCGCCGAGCAGGGAGAGGAGACGTAATCCATAGTTCTCTATGAGAACTGTGGATTACCGTAATGAATGGGTCGTATTCCAGCCGTAATTTGCGCACTCCGGCGTGTAATTACGGACTGGAATATGTCCAATTTTAAGCCATGTGAACATGGCCTAATAATCCTCAGCTCATTAGGAGGACATGCACAAAGCTATACACTATCAGAGGATCTGGTTGTGAGGAAGATGACTGAGCATGTGTGTCCACCAGCACTCAGATCATTAGGTGGACATGCACTTGAATGAGGCTGCATTCTTCGCGGGCTGAAGTGTACGTACCATATTAGGATGCGCAACTTTTATTCCAATTTTTAGGGGGACGTAAAATGACCGGAAAACCGGTAATTTTAGTGTTTGGATTTTTTTTTCTTCTACGGTGATAAATGATATTATGTTTTAATAGATTGGACTTTTATGGACCCAGGGACACCAATAAAGGGTAACTTTTATTATTTTACTTTTTTTATTTGTAAAATGGCAAACAGTGGGTGATTTGAACTTTTAATTTTTTTTTTTATTTAACTTCAAGTCCCCCAAGGGTACTAGATCACAAGGGGGGGGCAATCGTATAGTATGGATTGTATAAAAAATGCAGAATGGTGTTCAAAGATGGTGGGTCCAGGACGACTTCTTGGAGCAGGATGTGTTAGAAACCTATACATGCTGTTGATGGAAACATTCCAACCACCCCGTCAATGTATTGGCACTATAAGATACAATGCTGATTGTTGTGAGAAATAGTGGGCAGCATAGTGTCTGTTCATTTAGACGCAACAGCCACAATTGATGTAGCATCTAAAGGGTTAGACAGCAGGAAACAGAGCCAGCTCCATTCCCTGCTGTTACCAGCAGGTAACAAAATCCTCCTATGTAGCGGGATTACTCAGTAATCCCAATACACAGATCCTTACTGAAACCAGGACATGACAAACGTCCTGTGTCGGTAAGGGGCTCATATTACTTAGTAATAACTGGTTATCTAAGCCTTTCTTGACGTTCTCACCTGTTCCTGCTGGGGCCGGGCCTGGGGTGGTGATTTCACAGAGTCACAATTCTCATGGTAAGGAAGACTTTTCTCTTCTGGAGACTGAATCCGTCTTTTTTAAGACTAAAGAAGTTCAATTCTTCTAACTTCTACTAAGATGGTCCATTCCCCTTATTAGTTTGGTTGCTCGTCTTTGCACTTTCTCTAACTCCATTACATCCCTTCTATAAACTGGAGCCCAGAACTGAATAGCATATTCCAGATGAGGGCGCACCAATGTCAATGTCCTGCTGACACTGAATGCGGTTATGTAATCTATAATCTACAAGAAAACATCCAGAATGTTTTCTAATTATAGGCAACGGCTTTAAATGATAAAGTTTTGGAAATTAACACTCACCACTAGGGGCAGCTTAGGAATTTACTGCATACAGTTTAAAGAGGTTTTCTCACCATGCAGTTTCACAGAGCCACAGTCAGCTTAAGAATCACACTTCCTGGTCAGGCTGTGGTCAGGTCTATAGCATTGATTGACATATCAGCTCTGAAATTCCCATCTATTCCTGTTACACTGACAATGAGTGCAAGAGATTTATAAAGTGTAGTACTCAGGTTGCAGAGCTCTAAAGGGTGTTAACTTCGCTAAATGAGAAACTTTCAAAGTCTGTTACTAGAGATAAGACTCTGCAGGAGATGATTCACCATGCAGGGACTGAGTGAGTGACGGCAGCTTAGAGCAATGAGAGATAAGAGACAGCAGGGAGAGGTGGGGGAGAGGATAGTCATAACCAGAAACTTGTGTGCTCTAAGAGGAGAAAAATCTTCTTTATCTTCTGACCAAAGAAAAATTAACAAGGTAAAGTAGTTAGAAAAATTATCTGTCATTAAATGTTACAAGCAAATCATTGTAGTGAGAACACCCCTTTAACCCTTTAAATCCCACAAAGAAAAAAAAAATATCACTTCATTTTTCTCCTCCTCGCCTTCCAAAAGCCATAACGTTTTTATTTTTCCACCTACATAGACATGTGAGGACTTTTATTTTGCGGGACAAGTTGTACTTTCTAACGGTGACATTTGTCGTACCGCAGAATATACTGGGAAACCGCAAAAAAATTCCAAGTGGGGCAAAATGTGAAAGAAAATGTACTTGCACCATGTTTGCGGGAGTTTTTTTTTTTTTACAGAGTTCATTCTTAAGTAAAAATTATGTGTTATCTGTTTCCTACAGGTTGATACACATCCGACAATACCAAACATGTAGGGTTTCCGTTATGTTTTGGTGGCGTAAAAAAATTCCAAACATTTTCTATTTTTGAAATTTGCGCAACGGCGCCATTTTGTGCAATCAATAACTTTTTTGTACTAACACCTACGGACGTCAGTGAAGGGCGTTTTTTGCGGGCTGAAGAGGACTTTTTATTGCTAGCAGTTTGGAATACATGCAGTTTTTTATCACTTTTATTCCAATTTTTATAGGACATGAAATGACCAAAAAACCACGATTTTGACTTTGGAATTTATATTCTTCTACGGTGTTCAGCGTATGGGATAAATGATGTAATATTTTAATAGATCGGACTTTTTCGAACGCGAAGACACCAAGTATGTGTCACTTTTTATTATTTTATTTCTTTTATTTGTAAAATGGCGAAAGGGGGCGATTTGAACTTTTAACTTTTTTTATACTTTAAAACCTTTTTTTTTTAATTTAACTTTGAGTCCCCCTAGGGCGTGTGATCATTTATACAACCTAATGCATTGCATAGACAATGCATTAGGATGTACCAAGATGGCGGTTTCCTTTTGGGGCCGGAAGTGGGGCAAACGAAAACATGGCAGCGATGGGAGCCTTCACAAGGTTTTCCGCTGCCATGTTCACCCATCGGATCCCCACAGTTACCCTGCTGCGCTGCATCGTTTTCCATTCATTTAGATGCCGCGGCCATCTTTGCCGTAGCATCTAAGGGGCTAAACAGAGCGGGCGGGCGCCGCCGCGGCCCCCCCACCCCCCTCGCTGTAACCACCGGGTGTTAGCTGCAATTAGCCCCCCGCTGCACCCCTCCTTAACGCCACCCGCCCGAACCCACAGTCCAGGTGGGTTAAGGGCTTAATGATTCAGTAAAATTTTATAGCTGTATACAGGAAGCTCTTAAGCTCCCCCTAGAGTAGGAATTTGGTAGTCTGTGCAGCGGATTTGGAGCTTTGTACCAGACACAAAGTTTTGACTTTTATAGAGATATATTAAAATGAATTGGCACTAGATTATAGACCTATTTATACTGACAACATAAATACTGAAAAAATGTACATAATATTTCACGTTAGTATTAAGCTCTATATTTTAATGTAATGAGGGTGAACTATTTACCTTGACAGCAAATATGAAGCTTCTGCCAATGAGGCAATGTTCAGCCGCCTGGAATAACAGTTCCTGAACTTTGTCATGTTCTAGATGTCCGGAAACTTGGGTAGAAATCTGCAAATGACTTGAAGAAGGGAAACAAAAATCAGTTTGTGACCTGTTGGCAGCTGCAGTGGTGAAAGTATTTGAGTGGACAAATGGCGCCATTCTTAGTAAGAGACAGGGAAATTGCAGAGTACCATACACCATTGATGTGAGAGGTGAATGTTGGCTACCAAGGTGCGGGAGGGCGGAGAACACCCTACAGAGGAGCAGATGTGTGTCTAACACAACAGCCAACCCTACTGTGTATAGGGGCCCCGGAGCAGACTGAGTTCACTGCACCTCTGCTAACCCTACGGTGCATGGGGCCTCGGAGCAGACGGATGTCACTGCACCTCTGCTAACCCTACTGTGTATGGGGGCCCGGAGCAGACAGATGTCACTGCACCTCTGCTATTCTTACTGTGTATGGGGCCTCGGAGCAGACGGATGTCTCTGCACCTCTTCTAATCCTACTATGTATGGGGCCGTGCAGCAGACGGATGTCACCGCACCTCTGCTAACCCTACTGTGTATGGGGCCTCGGAGCAGACGGATGTCACTGCACCCCTGCTAACCCTACTGCGTATGGGGGCCTCGGAGCAGACGGATGTCACTGCACCCCTGCTAACCCTACTGCGTATGGGGCCTCGGAGCAGACGGATGTCACTGCACCCCTGCTAACCCTACTGCGTATGGGGCCTCGAGCAGACGGATGTCACTGCACCCCTGCTAACCTACTGCGTATGGGGCCTCGGAGCAGACGGATTTTCACTGCACCCTGCTAACCCTACTGCGTATGGGGCCTCGGAGCAGACGGATGTCACTGCACCCCTGCTAACCCTACTGCGTATGGGGCCTCGGAGCAGACGGATGTCACTGCACCCCTGCTAACCCTACTGCGTATGGGGCCTCGGAGCAGACGGATGTCACTGCACCTCTGCTAACCCTACGGCGTATGGGGCCCCGGAGCAGACGGATGTCACTGCACCCTGCTAACCCTACTGCGTATGGGGCCCCGGAGCAGACGGATGTCACTGCACCCTTGCTAACCCTACTGCGTATGGGGCCTCGGAGCAGACGGTTGTCACTGCACCCCTGCTAACCCTACTGCGAATGGGGCCTCGGAGCAGACGGATGTCACTGCACCTCTGATAACCAAGCTGCATGGGTAGAAAATGCTCTAATTTTCATGACCCTATCAGAATTGGACCTCCGCTGAATGGCAAATGTTTGTCTTCTCAAAAAAAAAATCATGTTTTCTGCTTTAAGAACAATCATCCATATCTACTGTAAGGTGACCTTATAATAGTGACTATGATAACTGATAATTCAGCACGGACAACCATCAAGGTGCAGAATCAGAAGTTTACACACAGGGACACGTCATCCTGACCAGACTTCGTCCTGTGGACTTGGAGACCATTCCTAGTGCTTGGGCCAACTGATTGCGTCATCCTGCCTCCTTAACAACAAGTGCTGATAACTGGTGGCTGCCTGCACTAACAAGTGACCTTCGGATAATCTAGCATCAAACCAGACAAATTTTATTCCTGTTCCAGATCAGCTACATTTAGACCAGTGTCTGCCGGATTTATAGCCGTTCTCAGCCTGTTCTGGTCTATGAGGAATCGATTCTGACACTTTGCATTAAGGAGAATGTAGCAGCAGCTTCAGAGATTGTTCTTTCTGCACAAACAAAGGTGTTTAAATATAAAAAGATTCAGAAGGGGAAAATGTTTCAGAAAATAACTTATCTGCGAGGAGAAACCCGAACACAGGGTAATAAAATGTGCAGCAACAAATCACTGCAGACACAGAATGGGAGAGACAATGAAGAAGGGAATGACGGAACACCTAAGATATCGAGGTAAGCCAAAAATTAACCCCTTCCTGACAGCCGGTCATAATAATATGGCTCAAAGTTTCTTTCCTCTTCGCCTTCCAAGAGCCATAACGGTTTTATTTTTCCACCTCCATATATATGAGGGCTTTTATTTTGGGGATAAGATGTAATTTCTAATGGTGTCAATGACCGCACCATAGAATATACTAGGAAACCGCCCAAACAAAAATGTGGGGCAAAATGTGAAAAAAAACCCAAAAACATACGTTTGCAGGTATTTTGTTTTCACGGTGTAAACGATGTGTTATCTGGATTCCGCAGGTTGAAATTATTCCGCCGATACCAAATATGTCGGGTCTTTGTTATGTTTTGGTAACAAAAATCCAAATTTGTGCTGCGCTGCCATTTTCTGCGACCAATGACTTTTTTGTTCTTCTACCTATGGACCTGAGGGGGCACCTTTTGCGGGCTACAGTGTACTTTTTATTGGTAATATTCTGAGATAGATGCAACTTTTATTCCAATTTTTAGCAGACATGATATGACCCCAAAAAAAAAAAAAAAAAAAAAGCTATTTTTTTTCCTGTTCAGTGTATGGGATAAATAATGTTTTATTTTAATAGACCGAACGTCTACGGACGCAGCAACACCAATTATGTGTAACTTTTTTACTATTTTATTTTTAAAATGGCAAAAGTGGGGTGATTTGAACTTTTAATACTTAAAAAAAAAATTTTTAATGTTGTAATATCAAGTCCCCTTAGGGTACTTGACCACTAAGGGACGCAACTGTTAGTTCAGCCTTCTGCATAGTACACATAATGCAGAAGGGTGTTCAAAGATGGCTGTTCTTGCACTTCCTGGCTAGCGAAATGCCATCATAATCTGTGGTAGTAAAACCCCTTTAATTTCGATCTTTCAGCCTTTGGATATTAGCTTTAAAGGGGTTGTCTCACTACATGGATTCATCTCACCTCAGTCCTGTCTTCTTGGTTTCATTTTGAATTCTATAGCAACCAGCGCTGGCAGCCTATCAGGAGAGATTGAACAGGTCTGTAGCTATAGCAACCAGTACTGCAGCCTATCAGGAGAGATCAAACAGGTCTGTAGCTATAGCTACCTGAGGAGCTGATGCAGCCCATACAAGAGGGGATATCTAGGAATAGGTAGGACACTGTTAATGGACACATATTGCAAAGTGACTTGTTTTTTGTAAGATCTTTAACATAAAAACCCATACTTGTAGTGAGACAACCCCTTTGAGCTTTTCAATTCAAAGACACCGAGATTCTAAAAATGGAGGAATTAAAATGCTAGATATACTAGAGAGTTGCAGCCTCTCCTGTTCGAGTGTATGGACATCAGAGATGGATACCCCACCCTGGAATCTCCTCTACTGACCAGCACGGAGGATTGATCCTGCACTACATGGTGGACTACTCATGGAAGGGCTGTATTACTCCCAAGCAGCTGTTTCCATATCCTGTCCCAGGCTTCAGCTACATCTCGTATTATGCTCCAGTCACATCTAATATGAAGGTAAGAGCTCACATCAGACTGCAGCTCCAGGAGCGGAATGAGTGAAATGGGTCAGTATAACTGGTAGGTTCAGGTGACCGCGAACTATATCCTCATCTCCTGGGACTGGGTCACCATCTCACCTGTGCAAGGAGTCAGCGCTGCCTCCAAAAAGCTGCTCCAGACATTTTCCAAAGATGGTGATGACGTGAAGTCTGTTCTCCTCCGAGACCTTCACGCACAGTTTATATCGATGTGCGGCGTCTCTATAGGTGGTTCCACATCTCTGGCATTCATATCTGACAAATGGAGCACAACAGGGCTTCAGGAGAGATAACAACATCAGCAAATCTAGAGAGATACGAGACAGACATGACGCGAGGGAGAAAGACAATACGAGATAGATCAATAGATAGATAGGAGGTAAATAGATTGATACATAGATATCTACAGGATAGAAAAAATATAAAAAAGATAAGTAGATAGATATGTAGATATCTGTATGATAGAATATATCAGATAGACAGATGATATAGAAATGGGCAGAAAGGTAAGGGATGATAGATGAGATCTAAAAAGATAAATAGAAAGATGGACAGATAGATGTGAAACAGAAAGAGGAGATGATAGATACAATATAAAAATAAACAGAAAGAGGGACAGATGGATTTGAAGAATAGAGTAAGAAATGGAAAGGTGGATGGATAAATAGATAGATATGAGAGAGATAGATAGATAGATATGAGATAGATAGATATGAGATAGATAGATATGAGATAGATAGATAGATAGATAGATATGAGATAGATATGAGATAGATAGATATGAGATAGATAGATATGAGATAGATAGATATGAGATAGATAGATATGAGATAGATAGATATGAGATAGATAGATATGAGATAGATAGATATGAGATAGATAGATATGAGATAGATAGATATGAGATAGATAGATATGAGATAGATAGATATGAGATAGAAACAAAAAACAAACATTACATTGTAAAAAAGCTACTAACAGATCAAACAAGAGATGTGAGGGCCCTGCTCCAAAGAGCTTACAATCTACAGCTGAAACCAGAAGTTTCCATCCACTCTATATAAAGCCCCATCTGCAGGTTTTTCTCATCTGACATGAAATCAGAATAAACCTTCCCCGTTTTAGATCAATTAAGAAAAAAAATTTATTTATATTTGTCAAATGCCAGAATAATGAGAGAGAATTTTTAAGGCATTTTTATTACTTTCTGCAAAGTCAAAAGTTTCCATCCATTTCATTAGTATTTGGCAGCTTTGCCCTTTACACTGTAGGACTTGGGTCAAACATTTTGGATCCTTCCACAAGCTTCTCACAATAGTTGGTAGGAATTTTGGCCCCTTCCTCCTGACAGAACTAATGTAACTGAGCCATGTTTGTAGGTCACCTTGCTCGCACCGCCTTTTCAGCTTTGCCCATAAATGTTCAATAGGATTGAGATCAGGTCTTTGTGTCGGCCGCTCCAAAACATTGACTTGGTTCTCCTTAAGCCACTTTGTAACCGGTCTGGCAGTAGCTCCAGGTCATTGTCCATTTGGAAGACCCATTTCCGCCCAAGCTTTAACTTCCTGGCTGATGTCTTGAGATGCTGCTTCAGTATTGCCACATAATCTTCTTTCCCATGATGCCATCTATTTTGTGAAGTGCACCAGTCCCTCCTGCAGCAAGACAACCTCACAACATGATGTTTCCACCCCCCGTGTATCACAGTTGGGATGGTGTTCTTAGGCTTCCAATCTTCTCCTTTTTTCCTCCAAACGTAACATTGGTCATTATGGCCAAACAGTTAATTTTAGTTTCGTCAGACCACAGGACATCCCAAAAAATATAGCTCTTTGTTCCTGTGCATTTGCAACCATTAATCTGGCTTTTATATGTTTCTTTTGGAGTAATGGTTTCTTCCTAGCAGAATGGCCTTACAGTCCATGTTGATACAGTACTCGTTTCACTGTGGATAAAGACACAATCTTACCAGCTTCCGCCAGCATCTTCACAAGGTCTTTTGCTTTTGTTCTTGGGTTGATATGCACGTGTCGGACCAAAGCACGTTCATCTCTGAGACACAGAACCCGTCTCCGGCTCGACATTCCCATCTTGTTTATACTTGTGTATAATTGTTTGTACAGATGAACGAGGCACCTTCAGGAAATTTCACCCAAGAATGATCCAGACTTGTGTAAGTCCACAATTCTCTTACTGACATCTTGGCTGATTTCTTTAGACTTTCCCATGATATTACACACAGAAGCAGTGTGTTTCTATTGTGCGTAAAAAATACATCCACAAGTGTGTCTCTAATTAACTCGGATGATGCCAATAAATACATAATAAATCAGAAGCTTCCACAGACCTGACCTCATCACATGGGGGTCCCAAATTGTTTAAAGGCATAGTAATCCCAGTGTATGGACACTTTTGACTTTGCAGAAAGTATCGCATATATTCGAGTATAAGCTGATTTTTTCAGAACAAAAAACATGCTTCAGCTATATGTCGCACACTTGCGACTGTCCAGAGTATCCGGCACAGGCAGCGTGTCATCACGCAGCCTCAATACATCACTCCCTCAGTGCCGGCAAGAAGACAGAGCGCCAGGGAGTCGGAGCAGTGAGGGGGAGAGGTAAGTACTTGTTTTTTTTTTAAAAACCCTGCCTGTAACTGTCTATACCTGCCTATTGGGGGACATATACCTGCCTATAATTGCCTATGGGGGGGACATATACCTGCCTATAACTGCTATGGGGGACATATATCTGCCTATACCTGCCTATGGGGGACATATACTTGCTTATGGGGTTATTAAACTGCCTATAACTGCCTATGGGGGACATATACCTGCCTATAACTGCCTATGGGGGGACATATACCTGCCTTAATACTGCCTATGGGGGGACATATCCTGCCTAAAAACTCCTTGGGGGACATTAAACCCGCCTATAACTGCCTATGGGGGGACATATACCTGCCTATAATTGCTATGGGGGACATATACCCGCCTATAACTGCCTATGGGGGGACATATACCTGCCTATAACTGCCTATGGGGGGACATATACCTTCCTAGACTTGCCTATTTGGGTGACATATACCTTCCTATACTTGCCTATGGGGGGGGACATATACCTTCCTATACTTGCCTATGGGGGGGACATATACCTTCCTATACTTGCCTATGGGGGGGACGGGACATATACCTTCCTATACTTGCCTATGGGGGGGACGGGACATATACCTGCCTATAATCTGCCTATGGGGGGGGGACATGTACCTGCCTATAATCTGCCTATGGGGGGGGGGGGCCATCTACCTGCCTATAACTGCTATGCGGGACATATACCTGCCAATGGGGAACATATACCTTCCTATACCTGCCTATGGGGGACATTAAACTGCTTATACCTGCCTATGGGGGACATTAAACTGCTTATATCTGGCTATGTAATTTTATTGATATCCATTTTTATTTTTGAAATTTACCAGTTGCATTTTCCATCCTAGGCTTATACTCGAGTGAATACGTTCTCCCAATGTTTGTGGAGAAAGTAGGTGCCTCGGCTTACCGTATATACTCGAGTATAAGCCGAGTTTTTCAGCCCAAAAAATGAGCTGAGAAAGCCGTCCTCGGCTTATACTCGAGTCACTGTCAGGGACACTTAAACTGTACGCGTCTTCTCTGGGAGCGCATACAGCTTAATCCCGTGTAGCTGATAGCGACTCCTGGGAGTGCATACAGCTTAACCGCCGGTCACCCGTCAGTGTCCGGGCCCGGGCACCAGCGGGGATCGCTTCAGCTGTATGTGACTCCTGGGAGCGCATACAGCGGAAGACTCTATTGCGGAGCAGAGAGCGAGCACTCCCTGCTCTATAATAGAACTCCGGAAGGCCGCAAGCAGACATGCGACCGTCCGGAGTCTCCGGCACAGGCAGCGCGCGATGTCATCATGCTGCCTGCGCGGCCTGACGACATCACACCCCCTGTTCCAGAAGACTGCGAGCCCGGAGATCCTCGAAACGGCGAGGGAGTGAGGTAAGTGCTTGTATTTTTTTTTCTTTTACATATAACCTGCCTTTAAGGACATATACCTGCCTATACCTACCTATAGGGACATATACCTGCCTATACCTACCTATAAGGACATATACCTGCCTATAAGGACATATACCTGCCTATAACTGCCTATAGGGACATATACCTGCCTATAACTGCCTATAGGGATATATACCTGCCTATACCTTGCCTATAGAGACATATACCTGCATATGGGGGACATATACTTACCTATACCTGCCTATGGGGGACATTATACTGCCTATAACTGCCTATGTGGGACATTTTTATTTTAAAAATTTACCAGTAGCTGCTGCATTTTCCCCCCTAGGCTTATACTCGAGTCAATAAGTCTTCCCAGTTTTTTGTGGCAAAAGTCGGTGCCTCGGCTTATACTCGAGTATATACGGTAATAAAATGCCTTAAAAATTCTCTCTCATTACTCTGGCACTTGGCAAATCTAAATAGTTTTGGTTCCTTATTGACCTAAAACGGGGAAGGTTTATTCTGATTTCATGTCAGAGAGTGAGAAAAACCTGCAGTTGGGGCTTTTTATAGAGTGGATGGAAACTGCTGGTTTCAACTGTGGGTGAGAAGCGCTTGGTTTCCATCTTGTTCCTGCCATGTTTCATAAATAAGGGGAAGTTTACATGAAAGTGGATGAAGCTGCCACCTTTAAGCTTCTTAGCCCCAATGACCTGATGGAAGCCACAGATCTGATGCTTGTAGCGTCATACATAGCAGCTAAGGGTTCCTGTGGAGCAGAGATTATTATAGAAAGCCCAGTGCAATATCTGCACATACTGAAGTCATATACCGTGGCTGCACCCTAGTGGCAGCAGTATGGGATGGCAGGCGGAGAGCGGCGGCGTTACCTGCAGGACGTCCGGATTAGCCGGGAGCAGCAGTTCTGGCAGGCCCGGTAGGTGAAGCTCCTGTCCTGGATGGAGAGAACCGTGCCCACGAGGAATCGCCGCCGTCCATTCATAAAGCCGTCACCACTGCTGGATACAAGAGGAAGGCGTCACCTCTCCTTACACAGACACTTCCATCACGAAGGTGGATTGTTGTTAAAACCAATATTCCTGAAAAACAATTATATATTTTTTTTAGAAGAATTTTTTATTTCCAAAGTCCAATCCAATTAAAAATAATATATAAAATTGTGGGTTTTTTTTTAGCTATAATAGTGAAGAGATAAAACTCCTGAATGGCCGGGCAGAGTAACCCGACTGTACTGCAGCTGCTGCTTATCTCTGTGTAGTACAAAAAGTAGGTGATGACATACTGATCGCTCAGTTCTTCTCTAAACAGGTAAAGATCAGACTAGATTGAAAGGGCAACGGCAAGACCAAGACATGAAACCATATTGGGCCAATAAGAGATCAGCTATCATTTCCTATACTGCTCTGGAAAAATAAAAGCTGAGGTCTGATTGGTGGCTATGAGCTCTGATTGGCCGCTATGGGCTCCGAGTGGCCGCTATGGGCTCCGAGTGGCCGCTATGGGCTCCGAGTGGCCGCTATGGGCTCCGAGTGGCCGCTATGGGCTCCGAGTGGCCGCTATGGGCTCCGAGTGGCCGCTATGGGCTCTGAGTGGCCGCTATGGTCTTGGTGCCGGTTTATCTGTCATATTTTTTGTCTCTCAATCCATATGAGGACAGGGTTTTTGTGGGATAAGGCCTCACCATATAATGTAATGGGAAACCCACTAAATAGTAATTCTATGTGTGGGAGGGGTGTGGGGGGGTAGGGGTAATATACAAAACATCATATTTGCCGCATGTTTGCAGGGTTGTGTTTTTACGGCGTTCACTCTTTGGTATAAAGGTGTTCTCTGGACTCTGCAGGTCGGTGTGATTCCAGTAATATCAAATGTGTACAGTTTTCGCTGTGTCTTTTTATTGGTACCGTTTTAGGATCGATACAACTTTTTTGGTCACTTCTATTCCTATTTTTAGGGGATGTGAAGTGACCAAAAAAAAAACCCCGCAATTTGGCGTTTGGATTTTTCTCTTCTACGATGTTCAGCGTACGGGATAAATGAGGTTATATTTTAACAGATCGGACTTTTACAGATGCGGCGATGCCAAATATGTGTAACTTATTTTATTATCTTTTTTTATTTGTAAAACAGAGAAGTGGGTGATTTAAAGGGGTTGTCTCACTACATTGATTCATCTTACCTCAGTCCTGTTTTCTTGGTTTCACTTTGAATTCAGGGGCGTGTTTACTGGCTTCCACTAGGCTGCAGTAGAAGTCACGTCTGTTGCTACAGCAACCAGCGCTGGCAGCCTATCAGGAGAGATCAAACAGGTCTGTAGCTATAGCAACCAGCGCTGGCAGCCTATCGGCGAGATCAAACAGGTCTTAGCTTATAGCAACCAGCGCTGGCAGCCTATCAGGCGAATCAAACAGGTCTGTAGCTATAGCAAAACCCGCGTGGCAGCCTATCAGCGATCAACAGTTCTGTGCTATGCAACCAGGGCTGGCTAGCCTATTCAAAACAGGTCTGTAGCTATAGCAACCAGGCTGGCAGCCTATCAGGCGATCAAACAGGTCTGTAGCTATAGCAACCAGCGCTGGCAGCCTATCAGGCGATCAAACAGGTCTGTAGCTATAGCAACCAGTGCTGGCAGCCTATCAGGCGATCAAACAGGTCTGTAACTACAGCAACCTGAGGAGCTGATGCAGCCCAAACAAGAGGGGATATCTCAGAATAGGTAGGACACTATTAATGGACACATATTGCAAAGTGACTTGTTTTTGCAAGATCTTTAATATAAAAAGCAGAAATCCTTGTAGTGAGACAACCCCTTTTTTTTTTTTTTTTTTACTCTGGTGCTTTCTTTCCCCCTGTCTTTTTGACCACTATTGGGCACGATTGTTAGTGCACCCTTCTGCATTGAACAAACACTGCAGAAAGGTGGACAAAGATGGCGGCTTTACGACTCCCTGTCTGAGGCAGGAAGTTGTAAAACTGGAACCATTGCACCCAGCGGGAGCCTTCATGAGGCTTCCAACCACAGTGTTAACCGATCGGCACCCGACTATCTTGTCACAGGGTTGTCATCAAATAGTGCACATTCATTTACATGTGGCACCTAAGGGGGTTAAACAGCAGGGACCATAGCCAGCTCTGTGCCCTGCTGTTGCCGGCTGCTACATAGCCCCATAGCAACACTATGAAGCAAGTTTACATCTAATATCATTAAGGGGGTTAAAATATTATTTTCTTTTGGCTAATATCCCTTTTGCTTTCCAAAGACG
>JAODAL010037854.1:0-39909 GCA_025379985.1 Phyllomedusa bahiana | reverse complement strand
AAAATTTCCCTAGTAACCCAGTATATTTCCGGCCTTTGAAATCCCCAAAAGTGGTTCCCCTCTTTGGCCTCCGCCTTTTTTTTACAGATGCTTTGGTTTTTGGCTGAAACCATCCCCTTCCCCAGACTTTTTTTTTTCCCATCTTTTCTGGTAGGGAATTAAACTTGGTTTCATCTACCCCAAAGGAATATTTTCCAGAACTTTTGTTGGGCTTTTTAAATTTTTTTTTTTTTTTCCAGCAAAGTCCAATCCACCCTTTTAAAAATTTTGAGGTTTAAAGTGGTTTTGCACTCTGCAGTAAACCCCCTTTTATTTACGTCCTTTACATTCTTCACTTTATTTTAAAATTTTTTGGATTTTGGTTTCGCCTACATCCGGGAAAAGAGTATTCAAAGACAATTAAGGTTTGTGCCCCAAATTCACCAAAATGCAGCCAAATGATTGGGGGGGGTTTTTTCAAAATACAAAAGGAAACCAATGACCCAAAAATAAACCCAAAATTAACCCGGGAAAATTTATTATGGCAAAGAAGTGGAAAATTCTTAAAAGGGAAAGTCATCACCTTTTCTAAAACCCCAATTGGGGATGCTTTTAAACTTAAAAAATATTAAAAGACTAAATTTAAGACAGGGGAGGCCCACAAAAAAACCCGAAAAAAAACCATGCAGAAAAGGGCCTGGTCCAGTATTAAGAAGGAGGAAACAAAGCGCTGGTTATGCCCATGAGTTAAGACTTCGGCAGCCCACTGTCAAAAGAGTTTTAAACCCAATTTTTAGAAATTAACATTTTTTTTACAATTATTTTTTTTGGGTCCATTTTTTTTGGGGCCCCTTTTTAAATCGGTGGCACTTGTTAAAGAGATGAAGGCCCAAAACCCTTGACCCAAATTTTTTAATGGGGAATTTACATTTCAAATGAAACCCAAAAAGTCTGGACTTTTGGGGCGACATTATGAAGGGCTTTTCCCCCAATTTTTTTGGCGTATACGGGCCCCCCCTTTCCCCTCCCCCCCCCTTCCCTTTTTTTTTTTCCCCCCCCGGGGAACGCGGGGATTCAGTTTTTTAGGGGGCAGTGTTCCCCATTTTCGCGCGCCCCATGAAGGGGGCGGGCAATGGGCGAAAATGTGACGCAGTGTAGGCTTTCCTGGAGGGACGCGGCGCGCTCAAAAACCCCCCGGAGGCATGTACGGGGGGGGGGCCGGCAAAGCGAGGGCGCAGTGCAGCGCTCGCAGCCCCGACAGGCAGCCCGGGGGTTTTTTTTTTTGGCCCAAATCCTCCGAAAAGAGGGAAAAGTGAAGCATTTTCGGAACATTCGGGGAACCCAGATGAAGATCGCGACAGAAATCTCGGCGCCCCCCCCTCCGTGCAGAAAGGGGGGATGATTCCGAAAAAAAACGCCTTTTAAAAGGCGGAAAAACAGTGCGAAAAGGGGCGGGAACGTAAAAAAAAAATTTTTAATTTTAAAAAAAAAAAAAATTTCCCCCCAAAACTCATAAAACGGCACAAAAATCAAAAATTTTTTGATTTTTGAAAAATTCCCGGGAAATACAGAAAATTTTCAAAGTCTAAAACCTTTTTCTCATTGGTCGGCAAAACCCCGGCCAATCAAAAATTAGGAGCGACAGGAACCATTAAAACCAAATTGGGGGAAAGGATTGACCAATCAAATCCACAGCGGGAAAATTTTTTCCAAAATACAGAAAAAGACAGAAAAGAGCTAAAGGGGCCCGGGAGCTAGGGGGAAGTTTGGGCTAGCTGGGCCAATCAAAATAGGGAGCGACAAAGACCCTTTCCCTATTCATGGGGAAGTTTTGACCAATAAAAAAATCCAGGGCGGGGGGGAAAATTTTTCAAAATACAGTAAAAAAAACGAAAAAGAGCGGGATTGGCTGAGCCAGGGGTGCTTGGCTATCCCAAAATTTCAGAGCGCGAGCAAATTCTCCCTTATATTCAAAGGGAGAGATGGGGCGCACTGAAACCCTCGGCGCTCGGGGGGCCGTGCGGAAAAGAAGTATTAATAAAAAAATTTATTTTTTTAAAATTTGGTAAAACATTATCAGATAAAGACCCAAACCCCTTTTTAACAAATAAAGCAGTTAAATCCCAAAACAAGGGCTTTTGTCACCGAGAAGGGGGCGTTTACATAGGGAATTGAATAGAGAAAATTCCCCAGGAAAAACAGTAATTCAAATTTTTTAAAGCTATTCTCATTGGTCCAGAAGCCAGCCAATCAGAATGGGGCGACAAAACCCTTTAAAAATCCTAGGGAAAAGAATTTGGCCCAATCAAAAATTGGAGCGACAGGGGCCCCCTTTAAAAACCCTTAAAAAGGAGTAAAAACCCAAATCAGAATAGGGGGAGACAAAGCCCTTTTATATCCTAGGGGAAAATTTTGGGGCCCAATCAAAAAAAAGGCGGGACATTTCCCAAAAAACATTTAAAAAGACAAAAAAGAGTGTTTGGCGAGCTAAGCGTTGCTTGGATTCCCGGGCCAATCGGGAAGCGCGAGCAATTTCCCTCCCATTATGGGTCTATGGAAGGGGGGCGCTTAAAAACTGGGCGCTCACCCGCCGTGCGGCATGAAGAAATTAATAAAAAAATCATTTTTTTTAAGGGGTAAAACATTATCAGATAAAGGGGCCAAAACCCTTTTTAAAAAATAAAGAGTTAAAAACCCCAAAAACGGTTTTTTCGCCGGAACGGCGTAATAGGGAATTCCCAACAGAGAAAATCCCCGGAAAATTAAATTTCAAATTTTTTAAAGTTTTTCCCCCATTGGTCGGGCTAAACCAGCCAATTAAAAAAGGGAAAGCGACAATGTCCCATTTATAACCTATGGGGGAAAATTGCCCAATAGAATAAAGCAAACAATTTCCCAATATCCTATGGGGGAAAAATTGCCCAATTTAAATATTAAAGGCGGGAAAAATTTCAAAATACATAAAAATGCAGAAAAAAAAGGCTAAAGGGGTTTAAGGGCCGGCGGGCCGTCCATTTTTAGCCAATCAGAGCGCGAGCTATTTTTCCATAGAGTTTAGGGGGAAAAAAAAATTTTCTGAGCGAAGCTCTGTGTTTTAAAAATTAAAAAAAAAGCCCCCGAAAATTTGGGGACCAATGGGAAAACGGCGACGCTCCAGGGTTTTTTTTAATGCAATCTGAAAAAAAAATGTCCATGGCCGAAATCAAAAATAAGACAACAAAAGGGTTTTTCCCGATGTGTATAAAAAATGAATAATAATAGGGGGGGTTACGAAAAAAAAAAAATTTAAAAATTAAAATAAAATAAAGTTTATTTTTTTTTTTTTTTCGTTCCCACCCATACAATTGATTTTTTCTAACGAAAAAAACCAAAAAAAGGGCGCCTTTTTTAAAACTTAGCCACCCCCGAGCGCGCTAAAATTTTTTTCCCCCATAAAAACTCTATGAGAAGTAGTTTCCGCGCTCAAATTGGGCTAAGCTGAACGAGCCCCCCCCGCTTAAAACCAACAGCTCGTTTTGCATTTTTACTGTTTTTTGGAACTGTCCCCCCCTTTTGAATATGATTGGTCAATTTTTTCTCCGGGGAATTGTCGCTCCTATTCTGTTTGGGCCCAAATTCCCCCCTTTGGTTTTATAAGGGGAAACTTTTGCCCCTTTTTTTTCCTATTCGGATTGGCGGGTTTATCCCAAACAATGAGAATACCCTTAAACATTTGTTTTACTGTTTTTTCCCGGAAATTTCTCTTTATTGCAATTCCCTATGAAGCCCCGGTCTCGGCGACAAACGCGTTGTTGGGGGGATTTTAAACGTTTTTATTTGTAAAGAAGGGTCGGCTCTTTATTTTGCTAATGTTTTACACTTAATAAAAAAAATTTTTTTTTTTTAATACTTCAGGCCGCACGGCCCCTAGAGCCAGATTGCATTGCGCCCACTTCCATAGACTATAATGGGGAAATAGCTCGGCCCCGTTGGCTGAGATGCGAGCCCCCGCCAGCTCAGCCAATCAGGTCTTTTCCCGCATTTTTTCAGTATTTTGAACTGTTTCCCCCCGTGGGTTTGATTTGGGCTAAACTTCCCATAAGCTAGAATGGGGCTCTGGGCCCCTCCTATTTTTGAAATTTGGGGAGCTAGGCCCAAATTCCCCGGTAACTTAAAACCCAAACAGGGTCCTTTTTAGCATTTTTACTGTATTTTTTCTATCCCCCCGTTGGGTTTTTGATTGGTCTTTTAAAATTTTCCCCATAGGTTTTAAAGGGTTTCACTTTTCCCCCCTAATTTTGATTGGCCCCGGTTTATGCCGGGCCCAATCCCGAATAGCTTTCTGAATTTGGAAATTTCTGTATTTCCCCCGGGAATTTTTTCCAAAATCCTTTAAAATTCCCTTTAATTAGGATATTTGGGAAATTTATTTTTTTTTTTTTGTATTTTTTAAATTTTTTAAAGGGTTTTAGTCTTTTCCTGAGAAAAGTTTTTTCGCCTTTATAAAGGGGGAAAAATTTTTATACTTTCTCCGCCCCGGGCATCTGGGAAAGATTTCCCCGCTGTTTTCCCGCCTCTTCCGCATCGGAAAATGTTTTTCCCCCGGGGCGTCCCCCCAAAGGCGCCTAAGTCCCGCACTGCGCCCCCTGTCCCCGCACCCGGTCCCACAAAACACTGGCGAGGGGCAGGGAACTTTTCCCCCAAGGTTTTGAGGGGCGCTAACCTCCGGGGGGGGAATCATAGGCGCAGCCCCCCCGGGCCCGCGCCCAAATCCCCGCACTGCGCCCAACCCACTGGGGCCCGGGGCGGGGGACTTTTCCCCCCCATGTATGGGCCACACTTTCCCCCGGCGCCGAATCATAGGCGCCGCCCCCGCACTGCGCCCTTCGGACCCCCATTGCGCCAAAAACCCCTTTCCCAGGCGCGGCGGACTTTTTCCTGCAAAGTATGAGCGCGCCCCGAACCCCACATAAAACAGGCGCAGATTCCGCCAAAAAACTGGCGGAAAGGGGCCCCCGAAACCCGGCGGGGTTCTTTCAAGTTGGGCCCCATGTCCATTCCATTATATCACTACAACTTGGTATTTTTTAGTTTAAAAAGGTTTCAACAAAAAAAAATATGCCGAGAAAAAAAGGGAAAGCCCGGTCCCCATTTAAGACACCAGGGTTTCTCAAATATGTTTATCTTTTATTCTACTTTTAGTGCTGTTCTGAATAATGGTGGGGTTAAGTGGTTATGGGTTTAAAACAACAAACTGGGGGAAGGGCACTTGCTGAAAAAAACCCCCCGGAAAGCCTAGCAAGTGTCATGTATGTGGGTCTCTCTTGGCAATTGCTCTGCTTGGCATGCAGGCAATTTTGCTGTAGGCATTCCCTTAAGATGGAGTGATCTCAAAAATTGAGGATGTTTTCAAAACTATATCTATAAGATTTCCATTTCCCAAAAGTGAACCCAAAGGGGGCCCAAAAAAAAAGTTTGGGAAAATTTATGAGTTGTTTAAGGGCCTTTTGGGTGACATATATGAATGGGGCTGGTATTTAACTATAGGTTTTTCCCTTTTTGACCCCAAAAATTGGTGCAATCTGAACCAGACACAACACTTTTAAATACCCCAAAGATATGTATGAGTGTTTTTCAAAAGATGAACAAATCCATAACACATTCAAAGTTTTCTTGGGCGAGACTCCCTTTGGATAGAACGGACAAAAGTTTATAAAATGCTGTGGGGGACACTTTCCCTGGGGATTTCTCCAAAATTTCACACTATTAAAAACCCAAAAATAGAACTGGAAAGTTGGCCCCCGGGTTTATACCCGTCCCCATTTTGTCTTGGCTTAAATTTGGGAGGAGCCCGGGTGAGATGGGAATTTTAGGCCCAAATTTTATTATAGGACCACAGGACTTCCTCTGGATTACCAACATCATTGATTTTATTTCTGCTTATATTAATGCTATATTAGAATCAGAAGACCATATTCTTAAAAGGCCTTGAAATTAAAGGTTGAAAGCCCCGCTTTTTAAACCCCCACTGAAAATTTTTTTATTTTTTTTCCTAGTTGGGCCCCGGAAAATTAAAAAATTATTAACAAACAAAGCAGAATGAAAAATCAAAGTTTTTAACAGCAAATACAAGATTGGGGGTGCTAAAGGCAATAAAAAGGAAAAAATGGATGATTGTTTGAAAGGCCAAAATGTGAAAAAAGGTCACCAAGCTAGCAAGACTTTTAATGGTAATGTATAAGAGAAGCCCTTTTGGGGATTCTGAGCAGGATTTTTGTGCAACCAAATTCTTTTCCCCCATATTGTTATGCCTCTACTGTAAGATTAAGCCAGGGTCTCATTTGTGACAGCCACATATGGACAAAGCCACAGCTGTCAATGACCACATGAGTTTGCTGGTGACATCACTTGTCAGACATTGGTGGCCACAGATTTGCTCAGATAAGGTTGCTGCACTGTAGGATCCTGACACAAGATCAGTCCAGTGACTGCAATTAGCTAAACATATCTTCCAAAGAAAGCTAAGAATGGCCAACTGCAAAGAATGCCATATTTGTTTTGCAATACTGATTAATGGGGGGAACCCCCGATAACTCCCCCGCTATTTTGGAAAATACCACGTACATAAATTTGTGGAAGAAGAAAAAAAAATGGAATGTCTACGAAAAGAATTAAAATTTACGTTTGTTATTTTTAAAAAAATAAATTAAAATGCAAAGTGAATGAACTAACGGCAATCTGTATCAATTCAATTTTTAGTGCAACCATTATTTGATTTAAAAAGCCCAATTCTTTTCGGGGACACTTGTGTTGAAGGACTTGGGGGGAGGTGTTCCAAACAGCGGGAAGTAAACCCAAGTCCTTTTAGGTGTAACTTGCTCAGAATCCTTTTGTCTCTTCATGTAACAGACAGGTCGATGCGCGAATTCAAGCTCTGTGGGGGTCATATCACCACTTCCAGGACTCCAAATGGAAAGGGGGGTCCAAAAAACGTGGGCTTCCGTTTGTAGCCCCCAAGTGCATAAAACATAACATAACATAACATAAAATGGTCATTCCTGAGACATTGGGCCTTATTTATGAAAATGATCCATCGTTAAGACAGTCTTTGTTGCCCATAGCAACCGATCCCAGCTTTTATTTCTTTTACTGAAACGGGAAAAAATTTAAAGTGACTCGTTTTTGTTAAGGCAAACAAATATAGTCTTATTTGCTAGATGGTTTTTCCAAAAAAAGCCCCCCTCATACTTTAAACCATAAAGAAATACAATGTCACAGTAATGTGTATGTGTGATTGTGGGAAAGGGGCAGCCAATCAATGAAAATTTTTTCTCTTTAAAAAACCCTTTTTTTAGTGAGTTGCATGCAGTTTTTAGCTGTTAGGGGTCCTTCACCCTACAGGGGGGACAAAATTTCTGTACTGCTCTTTTTATGTACGATGGGGCTTCTTTTGGGGTCCTTTGTACTTGTGTGAAATACAGATCCAAAAAATCCTGTCCCCAAAAATAAAAAAGGGTTTTCAGCTTCCCGCAGTTTTCTAGCTGTTTTACGTAAGACTTGCCTTCTCTATTATACCCCTGATTTTTCATTTTGCATTATGTTTTAGTGACTTTTTTAGACTCAGAACAAATACCTTTTTTTTAAGAGTTATGGTTTCAACATACAATGGGACCAAATAATATTGTATGTTGAGGAACCACTATATTGATTTGATTTAGATTTCCTTTTGTTCATTCACTTTGCATTTATTAATTGCTAAAAATAAACCATTAACACTTCGATTTTTGAAAACATTCTTACTGTGCAGCATTTTTTCTACCCTTACCTAAAACTTTTGCATGATACTGTACATGTTGCTGTAAAACCCCCTTAAAAGGTATGATTTAATTTGTGCTTTATTTATTTTGCAGAATAAAACACACAAATTCAATGGGATCTGTGTGATGGTGAATACTTTGGATACATGATTTATAAGAATGTAGAATAAGAAATCTAGAGTTTGCCAGAACAGGTATGGAAATGTGCTGCATAAAGACACATAAAGTAAAGCTCAGCTCGTGTTACATGGCACATTAACTTCCTAAGCCCACTTGGTCGCTGGGCAGTCACATTGAATCATGTCTTTTCAGATTAACTATGAGCTCTATCAGTAAGATTTAATGCTGTCTACAATTAGCACACAGCAGAACTGTATGTAGCTACAGCTTATATCAATCTGATAAGTGGGGTCCAAGGAAGAGTAATTAACTTTACAAAGGCAAATTACATTTTATTTTTAGGTAAAGAGATAGGATAAGAACTGCAGGAATAATTTATGCTCAGTTTTCTTTCCTGGAATATACAGTATAGAGTTATACACATGGTTTGCATGAAGATTTTGATGAAGAAATCAACATGGAATCTGTGTTGAAATCCTTGTTAAAATCCATCGTTTGAAGGGACCCTTAAAAGAATCTTATATCTGTTTAAACTTTTTTTCCCCTTTTTCCCTTTTTGGGGAAATCTAATATAACCCCAAAAATTTGGCAAATTTAAAATGTTTTGGGCATAAAAGTTGCACATCTAAAGGGCACCTACTTCCCCTTGGATTGTGTATTCCGAGTTTTCTGACCTATGGCCTCTCTTTTTCCCACTAAATTTTTCCCTTGCTGTTTCGGGTATCTTAATTTCCCCCCGCTTGGTTCTGACACTTTCCTTTACACAGCCCCTTCTGGGGTTTTTTTTTGTCTCATTTTGTTTTCTTATACACTTTGGCGTAATAGGGAAGGGCCCCCAAATTGCCCACCAACTACAAAGGGCCCGGGCCAGAAAAAGTAGGAAAGGGAAAACGGTGGGAGATTACGGGCTGGGGCCCTCACTCTCTTGTCTTCCCTAAATATCTTCCCTGATCGTCTTTCCCTAACATTACTTTTTCCACTACCCGGCAAGCAAAATCCCTTTTTGATCCCAAAAAAGGGCCCCTTTGATCCTCGCGGGCTGGGGTGTCTGTAGCGGGTTCAAGCATTTCCCTGTTTCCCAAACAGGGCAACATTTTAAAACCCCCTTTGAAATTGGCATTTAAAATTAGCGGCGATCGCCCAAAACCCTTTTCTGGCTAGCTATAAAAAAAAAAACCCCCCCCTTGGGGAAGAAAGCGCCTCCCGGCAAGGGGGGGTCTTGCCGCTTTTTCTTTATTTTTTTCTGGCTGACCCTTTGGTACAATTCTGTTTAGACTGAGCTGACGTCACCTTGGATTGTTTATTCTGGATTATCTACAACTGCTATTTTTTTTTACCCTTTATGAAAAAAGGAATTTTGGGAGAATGGTTTTTCCACGTAAAGGGGAGGGGGCATTTACCCTAACTGGAACCCACCCACTGTCCCTGCCTACTTGACGTGCGCCCTGGGGCGGCAACGACAACTGGGCCCATCACTCCTGCAAAAAGGTGCTGGGGACGTGGGGAATTAGAATAGCCCAGACAGTCCGGGTAAAATTTCAAATAGGAACGCCAAAGCCAAAAATCAGAACCAAAAAGAGGGTTTAAACTTTAAACAAGCCGAGGTCAAACACAACGGGAGGCGAGGAACAAAATCAGGAAAAAACCCGGGGGTCAGGAGAACGGGTTGATTTCAGGTTATACGGAAAGGGAAAAACACAAAAACAAATAAAAAGGGTTAGCCGGGAAATATCACAGGCGCGGGCAGTCAGTTTTTCAGGGATTTTTAAAAGGGGATTCCAAAAACCCGGGCCCCGCAGGCTGATTAAAAGCGTCTCCGGTCCTCCCCATTGGGCTGGTGCACTCGCCCCCCAGGAGGGCTGGGGCCCTGCCCATAAACAGGGGCTGTCAGCACAAGTGAACAGGGGGGGAAACGCCACTCAGCTGTTGCACCCCTGTCTGCAGCCTGAGCAAAAGCTTACCCTGACAGAACCCCCCCTTTTTTAAGGAGGGGGCCCACGGGACCCTTCCCTGGTCGGGGTTTTCCTAATTTCCCCCTCTAGGGCGAACTGGGGGAAGGAGGCCAAAGGGGGGGAAAGCCCACGGGGCTGAATTTTACTTTTTAACGAAGTGGCACAACGGGCCCACGTTATGTATACGGGAGAGAAAGGAAAATTCAGCCGATAACCCCCGGGTTTTAAAACCACCTCCTAAACCCAAACATGGGACATTCGGGGAAACAGGTGGGGGGGCCCATAGTTCACCAGGAGGACGATTTGGGGGGAAACCCTTAGCCCAACCCATCGACTTCAAAAGGGAGGCCGCATAGGCTTAAACGCTGCACCCCCGCTTCCAAAGAACATTGGGCCTGCACATCATTTTGGGCCCAGCATGGTAAGGAGACTTGTAAAACACCCTTTTCCCCCAAACCCAAATGACAAAATTTTCCCTTGAATTCCAGCCCAAACCCTGGATTATGTTTCTGAAGCCGGGGCAGCCCCAACCCCAAACTCGGGCGGGCAGCCCCTCCATGACGAATAAATACATTTTTCAAAAAGTAGGATCCGCCCCCAAATCTCCAGCTCAGGGGTACAATTTTTAATTGCGCCCCGGGGCTAGGGGATGAAGGTAAATAGCCACAGCCCCAGCGAGTCGGGATAGCGGGTCTAAAAGGGAGGCCCCAACTTTTGGGCGAAAGATCCCAGCAACAAAATTAGAAGCTGATCCAAAATCCCACAAACCACTCCCAAAACCCGGGACAGCGAAAAAGAAAGAAATTTAACTGGTAGCATCAACTTTTTAAAGAGGGAAAAGGGGAAAAAAACCGGCTCGCCTGGGTGTTTCCTCCGGGCGACCACCTGGGGTTTTGGGATTTTTTTTCGACCTGGTCTTCCCCCCCGTTTTGGACCATTTTGGGGTTTTCGGGTGTCCATCTTCTCCACAAAAAGAAGCACCCCCCCCGGTTTGCACTTTAAAACCTCCCGGTAAATAGCCGCAGTGACAAAAAACCCCCCTATTTGGTTTGGGCTCCCCCGGGGTTTACTTTCGGAAAACAAAACCGGGTTCTAGGGGTAAACCAGGGGTGTGACCACCGGGGGGGGGGAACATTTTCTTGCCGTCTCCCCCCTAAAACTCTGTCCAAAACAAACCCAGGGGCCAGGGCCTCATCAAATGGGGGGGGGGGGTTTTACCCCGCCAGGGGTAGGGTTTAAAGCCACCAATAAATCCTTTACATGGCCCAGCAAAAAACCCAAATCTAAACTGGAAAACTGAGACCTGCGTCGTTCCACCCAGACGGAACGCACCGGGCGACGAAATTGGGAGCAAAACTCCTCCACAGTTTTTCCTCACCCGGGCCCAAAGGGGGTTTCGGGCTGGGGCCCTCGTCCACAGCTTCGCTATCTGGTCATTAAAGAGTACCCCTAAAGGGGCCAAAGAAACCTGTCCACAGAAGACGTTTCCGGGTGAGCCTTCCCGGAAACCCAAAAAATTTCCCACCCCCGGGGGGGGAAACCCTGCAGTGGGGAAAATAACAATTTCCCACCCTTTGGGTTCCTCATTCCCCCTGGGGTAAATGGGGGGGAAGGCCTGAAAAAACGGCAAAACCCCTTTCTCAAAAATGCCACAAAGGCCCTCCTGTTACCTGAAAACCTTTTCCGGCCCAACGGGAAAAGGGGGGTTCCACAGGGGGGGAAAGGGGTAATGCAGGGACCCTCTATTTGGGGGTAGCCCCCCGTTTTCTACCCCTCAGCCCCAAAGATCCTGGACTAGCTGGGTTACCCCCCAAATCTGCTCAAACCAGACTGTCAGGGGGTCCATAGTGAGGGTAGACATAACGGATTGGGCCTGTATAATGCCCCCGTAAAGGGAGGTGCAGTGAGCCCTAACTGGAACCCACCCACTGCCCCCGCCTATTTGACTTTGCGGGCCCTAGGGGCAGACGACAACGGGGCGACAGTCCCCCTCCTGCTAAAGTGCGGGGACTTGGGGAAAATAGAATAAAACAACACCCCGGGTCAATTTCAAAAAAGGAAGGGGAAAAAGCCAAAAAAGAAATCAGAACCAGGGGGATAAACAAAACAAGCCGGGGCCCAAACACGAACGGGGGCGAGGTACAAAACCCAGGAACAAACCGGGTCAGGAGAACAGGCCCGGGGTTTCAGGTTTTTACGGATAAGCAAACAAAAAAAACAAATAAAAAAGGTACCCGGGGAAAATTTTCACAGGGGCAGAAAGTCAGCTTTCAGGGATTTTAAAATGGGATTCCGGGAACCCCCCCTTTGAAGCTGTTTGGGAAGCGGTCTCCGGGTCCTCCCATTGGCTGGTGCACTCGCCCCCTGTCAGGAGGGGCCGGGGTTTTCCCTGTCACTCACAGATTTTGCCCGGGAAAGCTTTTTGTATCGGGGAGGGAGCGCACATCCACTGTTGCGGGGCCTGTCGGGCCAGTCTGGGACACGGGCTTAGCCCGGGACGGGTTGCAATTAATTCAAGAAACCACTTTTAACTCTGGGGTAATGCCCTTTGGTTTTAGTTTTGGAAAAAACGTGAATCTTTTTCCTAATTCAAAATTGGCTCAGTCCCTAGGATGCTATTTTTGGGTTCTTTTCCCCCGTTGAAAAATTGTGTCAATACATTAAAAAGGCAACACATTTTTCATCTTATTCTACTGGGAAACAATAGAAAATGTCCTCTTTCTTTAACTGTCAGACTAAGTATGTTGTAGATCATTCTGTTTTAGGAATACAATCTGCAGTATGTGGGCTGTACTTTTGAACCTTTCCCCCAATAATCTTTTGATCACATCTATGATATTGTTCATCCCATCACCACATCTTTCAGGTTATTGGGGTGGGTGCCTTACAAATCAAGAAATGTTTCAGATATCCCAAGAGATTAAACTATAAATTTGGGTTTTTTCTACATATTTTTTAAAATTGTTTGCAAATTTTTACATTTTATTATTTTTAAAATTTTGTTTTTGAACTCCAGGTAAAATTTATTTGGTATTGTCTCCCTTATATACCAGATACTAATTGGTATGGTTTAGACACTTAATTAGAAAATTAAATTGGGGAATTGTGGGATCTTTTTTTTTTGGAAACCTGCTTTAGGGCTAGGGTTTAAAACCCCTTACCGCCGAAGCCATTTTTGGGGCCTTTTTAACAGAGCCCCATTTTTTAAAATCGGGCATGTGTAACTTTTTTGTGAGAAAAATTTTTTGGACACTTTTACCTATCCATTTTGTTTTCAGAGATTGTTTTCTTGTGACACGGGTGTTCTAGTTATAAAAAATTTTTGGTCCAAAAAAGTCCTTTTTTTAAATCTGTGAAAAATAAAAAAGTACTGTAAAAAAATTTAGAAAAACGTACCTTTTTTAAAACCCTTTCAACAATTTCCGGCGTGAAAAGACAATATTTTATTCCCACTCAAAATAAACCTTTATGTCTACTTTTAATTTTTGGGCATACTTTTTTAAAATTTTTTTTATGACTTGGGGGGTTTTGGGAAATTTAGAAAATAATTTTTCCTTTTTCAAGAAAATTTGCAAATTTTACATTTTTTTTGGGACCCCCAGCCCTAACGTGGTTTGGATTGGCCGTATGTTTGGGTTTCCCCCATAAAGGGACTCCAAAAAAGGGAAACTACACCCCTTAAAGTAAAAAAAAAAGGCATTAGGAATTTTATTAACTCATTAGGTGTTTTTACGGGAAAATTAAAAGCAAAGGGGAGGTAAAATTTTTCAAAATTTCTTTTTTTTTTTGAAAGTTTTTTAAATTTCTTATCCTTATTCACAAGAACACGGGAAAGTTGTGACCAGGGAAATGAAATTTTTAATCTTGATCCCCGGATTCGGGGCCGTTTTTCATGATATCCCAACATGGGCCCTAGTGGGGTTTTTTTGGGCCCAAAACACAACCCCCCAGATGGGGAGGGGGCACCAAACCAAGACTCGGGGGGCCCCCTTTTTTCCCTTACAATTTCTTTTAAAGGCGCCATTTAAAATTTTGGGGGGAACACCCTAAGTGCAAAAAAAACTTAAAAAAACCCCCTCAAAAAGAACCACATTTTTGGAAAAGACTACATCCCTTAAAAATACCATTAATTCCGGAGTTCCCACAAAAGGTTAATAAACCCCATTGGTGTTTTCATTTAATTTTATTTTTACCAATATTTCCTGTAAAAAAATTGGAAACTTTTATTTCCAACAACCCGGGAAATTTTAAGCCTTGGAAAAAAGGGGGTTGAATTTCAAACAAAAAATCCTGAAAAAAGAAACCCTTTAAAATTTCTTTTGTTAACCGCAATTTTTTTCCCCAAAGTTCGGAAAATTACCCAAAAATGTGGTTTAAAAAATTGGGCTGTTTGGGCCCCATGCCCGGGGGAAATACAAGGGAAAGGGGAAAAGGGGCTATTTGGTTTTTGGGAAACCCTCAGTTTTTGGGTTTGGGTGGCCACGTCGCAAAATGAAAAGCCCCCAAAGTACCAAAACCCAGGGTAAAACCCTTTCCAAAGCCCAACCCCTTTTTGGGATTAAACCCACCCCTAAAATGGATCTCATCTAGGGGTGTTTTTTTGAAATTTTGGGCACCAGGAAGGTTTCCAAATAAGTTTTTTTTTAGCTTTAGGCCAAATTGGAAAAATTTGGGGAAAAAAAAACACAGTTCCGTCATTTTTTTTTGGGTATAATTTTTTAAACAAGCGTTTTCGCCTTGAAAAGTTTTAAATGACGGAATAAAATTTTACTAGGGGGGGTGGGGTTACAATTACAATGATTTTTTTTAGCCCTTTTTATATTATTTTCTTAATGCTTTTTTAAAACTTTTTTTTCCCATAAAAAAGAAAATTAGGCCTTCCCCTAAAAAAAAATTAGCGTTTTCCAAATGCATCCAAAATTAAATAACGGGCCCAAAAACCCTTTTTAAAAAATTTTTTTTGCCCCGGGGAGCGCAGCTGTGTAAAGGGAAATTTTTTTTTGGCAGGGGAATTGATGTTTTTATTTTGGGGGACCAAATTTAGGGTTCCCATGTGAGGGCCTTTTACCCACTTTTAAATTAAAGGTTTTTTGGGGGGAGTTTTAAAACAAAATACAGCAACCCTTTGGTTGTGAGTTTTATTTTTTTAAAAGTGGGGAAAAAATGACTTTAACTAGCTTTTACCCAAAAGGTTTCCAAATCCCCTTTTACCCCCCAATACCTAATTTGAAATTTCTTTGTATTTGTTTTACTGCTTTTACAAATAAAAAAAACTTAATTCAAAAAGGGAAAACATGTTTTTGCATCGCCCAAATTTTTTTTTAATTTTCTTTAAAAGAGCTGTAGTGGGGGCTTTTTTTTTGGTGGTTGATTGGAAAAATTTTAATTTTGGCCCAAATTTTTTGGGGAAACAAGCTTTTTTAAACACTTTTAAAAACCCTTTTTTTTTAAAGGGGAAAGGGTAAAAAAAAATTTACTGAAATCCCTGGAAGTTTTTTATTTTTATTTTAAAAGGGGTTAACCATGCCCGTACCCATGACAATTTTAGTTTTATTCTGTGGGCTGATAAAATTTAACAGTGATCCCCAAAAATTTAAAAATAGTTTTTTTTTATTTTGAAGGCATTTTTAAAAAGGGAAAAAAAGGGTTTTAAACCTTTAAAAAAACAAAAAATTTTATGCATTGCAAACTTCTAATACCCAAATAACTTTTTTTTTTTTTCCAAAATACAACTTGTTTTTTAAAGGACTTTTTTTTGGGGGAAAACCCAACAAAATTTAATTGGTACCACTTTTGGAGTTCGAAATGTGTTATGGTATGTGTGTCTCTGTATGTTGTTTTAATCAGGACACAAGAAAGTAAGAAGATTCTATTTGTTTTCTATAAAAACAAAATCCCTAGTAGGAAGATAGAAAATAAACATATCCAAAAAAAATTTATTTGACACACCCAGTAGAAGTCCAAACAAAAAAATTTAAACAATGTAATAATAATTTCTTAGGGTGACACCCCCAACAAAAAAAATAAATAAAAAACAAAAATTTAAAATTTTTAATCTGCGCCTTTAGGCATTTTTTACACGGTGTAATTGGGGGGGCAAAGTTCACCCCCCAATTCCCCGGCGGGAGTTGGGGTAGGGCTCGCCCGAGTTTCCTCGGGGCAGGGGTGGGGGGGGGGGGGCTGCACCCACCCCGGGCCCCATAGACACTTTCATTAATTCACGGGCCCCTATACTCCTGAATAAAAATCATTTTAAATTTTCCCCCCACCACTCGGAAAATTTTGGGTGGCGAGCCGGGAAAAGGAAAGACGTAATCCATGGGTTCTCTATAGAACTGGGGTTTAAAATCGAAATAAACTGGGGACGTATCTGGGCCCCTAATTTGAATGCTTTAAAGGCTTAAAATACGGGGGGTCAAGTCCCTTTCCATTTTAAGCCGGTGGACAAAACCCTTTTTAAGGGCTGAAATCCACACAACAAACGAAAAATCTTGTCAAATTGGGAATCGAAAAAAACCATCTCGTCCAAGAAACGGGGGATTAAAAAAATAAAACAGGGTTTCCACGTTTTTAAAAAAAACAGTTTTTGAAACCCCAATCTCAAACCCCTAGGGAAAATTTTTTTTACAGTCTTTTTTTTACTTCTTAATTTGGGGAAAATCCTAAATCTGAAAAATAACACAAGGAAAAAGTTTAAAAGCCCAAAAAGGGGTTAAAAATTTGGTTTTAACCGAGCCCAAAAATTTATCGGAGTCTAACAAAGATTTTCCCCATTAGGGGAAAAAAAAAATTTTAAATTTTTTCTAAAATTTATCCCCAACTTAGATAAAAAAAAAGTAATTTATGATAATTGGAAATTTGGATAAAAATTAAATAATATAAAATTTTTTTAGTACATTTTAATCTAAAAAAAATTAAAAAAAAATTATAAATTTACCCAAAAAATATTTTTTTATTATAAAAAAAATTTAAAAAAATTTCAAAAACCCCTGTTTCAAAATTTTTATTAACATAAAAAAAATTTACATTAGAAAAGCAACTCAACAAACCACTTTTTTTCTGCAAAGAAAAAGAACGGGATATTTAGTCAGTCTTTCCCTTTGAAATGTTTCCTCTTTCTACCAGTCGCAAAGCTCTTTCTTTTGTCAATCTGTATTTGTGGTAAAATTTTTGCAAGAAAAATAAGTACTATTACGCAATCCTTTTTTAAAAAGAAAACCCCAGGGTAAGATTTGAAATTTTAACGGGTTTTTTCTCTTCTTTAAAAGGGAAACTTATTTGAAAATTAAATTTTGATTTTGGAATTTTTGGGAATAAAAAAAATTAAAAAAATTATGTTAAAAAAAAAAAAATATTTGTTCTGTTTTTTTTTAAATTTTCGTTTTTAAAATTTTAAATAAAAATTAAATTTTAACCCCCAGAATGGTGATCATTTTTGGGGAAAATTTTAAATTTTGCTGCCTTAGTTTTTGTTCGGGCATACAGTAAATAGCCTTGCACACCAAAAAAGCTCGCGGGGACCTTGGTGCACCAGCAAGAATCACCCCAAATATTTTTCTTTTCCCCTTTGACATGCTATTCAAACCCGGTTTTTTTTTTTTTTCAGCCCCCAAATGGGTTTTGGGGAAAATAACTGAAAATCCCAAAATAAAAAAACAGGTTTTTATTAAAAGGAATTCCGAAATTGGAAATTAAAAATTTTATTTTAATTTAAAAAATTTGGTTTTTAAACTTTCGTAAGAAAATTTTTTAAAAAATTAAAAAATTTTAAAAATATTAATTTTTTAATTAAAATTTAAAAAATTTTTTAAAATTATTTTTATTAACTTTAAATTTTAATATTATAAATTTTTAAATTAATTTTTATTTCAAGAAAAATTAATTTTCCCATTTAATAAGTTTTAAAAAATTTAAAAACATCAAAAGTCAACAAACCCTAACTGTCAAAAATTCAGGGGGACCCCTTCTCTTGGCGCCCAAAACCCTTGCTTTTTAATTTAAAACCGGTCAAAAGAAAAAACCCTTCGCACCAGTTTTAACCTTACGATGCCCAATGTTTTAAACCACAGTAGGACATTTCCATAAAATCTGGCGCATTCTACACTGCTCAAAAAGCTATTTAAAAAAATGGGTTGCCCCTTGTCCAATTTCAAAACCCTTCAACCCCAACGAGGGCCTCATGGATTTGAAAAAAATTACTAAAAAACCCAGGGAAGAACCTAAAAAAATGGGGTTTTAATGTGTTCTTCTTAACAACAATTTCCATTTTAAAGGGGGTTATTTTAAATATCCCAGTTGAGAGAAAAACCAAACATTCCCCAAAAAAAAACCCTAAAAACCCAAAAGCCGCGGGTTGGGAAGTTTACAGGGCTTTCCATATTTTATGGGGCGTAAAACAAAGATTTTCCACTTGGATGATTTTCCCCTTTTTATTTTTTTTGGGAAATTAAAACCCCAATCCCAAAAAATTTAAAAAAAGGGGCTGCAAACAAGTTTTACTTCCTTAAAAAAGGCCCCCATAAAACCAAACCCCTAAACCCACTCGGGTCCCTTATTTGCAAAAAGGGGCCCCCCAAATAAAAAAGGCCCAATTTTCCCCAAGTTCAAAAATTTACAAAAGCCAGCCCCATTTTCCCGCAAAACAAACCCTTTTTCACAAAAAAATTTAAAATTTTCCCTCCCCCCTCAAGGTTTTTAAATGCAATCTGCCCTCTGTCTGAAAAGGGAGGTTCAGTCAATCTAATCCCAGGGGGTTCCCAAAGAGAAAAATTAACCAAATTTAAAATGTAAAAATTTTACAGCTGCAGTTAATCTGCTCTGCCTGTTGTTAGAAAATTCCTACAGGGATTTTTTTCTTTCATTTTTTCTTGACTAAAGTTTTTAAAGTAAATCATTTGGTTTTAAAAGGTTATAGCCCAATACAGAAAAATGACCAGCTAAACAGAATTGACAAATTATATGTAAAGCTAATAATCTTTACAGAAACCACATAGCTAAGGGTTGATTGAAATTCTCCATAGATCATGGTCATTACCAATATTAAAATTTTAAATTTAACATGGGTTTCTGTTTCGAGTTGGTATTAGTCAAAACAGCAGTTTTCAAGAGGGGGGTTTAATTTCTTATTCATTTTGGGGCGAATGACTTCAAACGGGAGTGCCTCCTTTGAGATCTTTTTTTGCTAAAAACACCCTGCTTTTTTTCACTTTAAATTTTTACCCCAAATGAAGGTAGACTACCCCCAAAAGAGGGGGCCCCAAAAGGGGGTTTCCCAAATTTAATGAAAAAATTTTAATAAAAACAGGGCCCTAACCTGGGGCAAATTTAAAAGGGCTATATTTCAAAACTAGGGGAAAAATTGGAAAAATTGTAGAAAAGGGTGGGGCAGAGGGTTTGCTCCTGTTAGAAAATTTGGAAAAAAAAAACTAATTTTTTTTATCCCTGCTTAAAAAAAACCAATTTTCCCCCCTTTAAAACCCAATGGACAGGGTTTCTGTCATACCTGGAGCAAAAAGGTTTGGGTTTTGGGAAAATTGGGAAGGTTTGGGCGTATTTTCCTTTTCTGAGGAGGTTTTCTTGTAACTTTTTGTAAATGATTTCTTGCGGACCCCCAACCAATCCACAGCACTTTTAAAAGGCAAGCAAGGGGGTAATCCCCCCGGGAAAACCCATTGGCCCAAAACCAAAGAGAAAGTAAAAAACACAAAAAAACCATTTATAGGGAAACCTGCTATTAAAAAACCCCCAAAACTCTCTGGGGGAAGCGGGGAACGAAGGGATGAGAAAAAGGATTTATGGGATTAATTGTCACTTGGGTTTTGGCTGATAAAAGGTAAGTTAGCCCCCAAAAATTGGGGAAAAGTAAATTTAAAATTAATAATAGGGCCTTTAAACTGTCTAACAATATAGGGTTTTTGAAAAAAGGGCCCAACCCAGGGGACAAAGGGGCCTAAGCCCCTCATTCTTTTTGTGAACCAAACCCCCAGAATTTCTAAAAAATATCAATTTAAACAATTACCTAAAACATTTTAAATTAGGGGTTTGGGATTTAGTTTCCCAATGTAGATCTCAAAAAATTTTCTACTTAACCTTTATATTTTTAAAATGAAACAAATTTTTGGCCCAGTTTTGGTACCCACCATTAAAAGGGATTTTTGGGTTTGGGTTTTCCTGTATACTGTTTTTTTTTTTTATTTTTAAATTAAATTTTATTATTTTAAATTTTATTATTTTTAAATTAAAATTTTTTGGGATGCAATTTTTTAAAAACCAACCAAAATTTTTAAATGTAAAGAAATTTTGTCTATGAAATTAGAAAAAAAGGAATTTCTGGAAGATTAACCCTTAAAAACCCCGGCCGTTTCAACCGCCGATTTTTAGACGTGGGCTGGAAGCAGGTCATTCGTCTCCACCACGTCTTTAAAGACCATTCCCGGGAAAAAACCACCGGAGTTTGCGGCGCCCGGGGGGCGCCGCGGGCTGGGGGGCGGGGATTGGGGCGAAACTACAAAACCCTGTTCCCAAAGCATCCCCCTGCAAGAAAACCAGGGGGGAGGAGAAAAAACCTTTTAAAACCCAGGGGCTTTAAACCCTTTGATTGCGGCGGTCGTAAACCCCCGCGCAATCAAAGGTTTCCCTGCTCTGGTCGGAATGATCGGAACACCCAATTACCCGCCCGGGAAGGCCCCCGGGGGAAAAGGGGCTGCCCCGGGTCGGGCCCTGGGGACCTAGAATGGGCCCCAGAGCGTCTGTGTTTTTAAAGCCAGTGACTAGGACACACGGGAAAGGCTGTCCTAATCACGGGCAATTATTTATAATTTAAAACTTAAACAAATTCCCCCATAAAAGTACAACTTGCCCTCAAAAAAAACCCGGGGGCCTCATAAAACTTTTAAATTGAAAAAATAAAAAAGTTATGACTGCTGAGGCGCAAGGAGGCAAAAACTAAAAAAAATTTTTAGTCATTAACTACTTTTCAGGTGTTCGGCTTAAGGGGTTAAAAGATGTACTGTACAAAGAAATTAATCTGTATTGAATTCTGGATGTATTTACTTGTGTAGATTTATTGGAGAAAAAATAAATACATTTTGAAGTCTATTCTAGAGTTCTCTGATCTTGAATGAGGAACTCCCCTCTGTGATGCACATTTGTCCTATTTGGGCATGTGGAAGAGATTTGTCCTTATGGAACTTTTTATGTTTTAAATATTATATTAACAGTTACTGATGACTTCTATTATGTAAGCTATAAAATTATTCAATGTATTTACAACTATTCCTTATAAACTGCCATAAGTTTTTGCAGTGATTTTTATTTGCGTCCCTCATCCCCTTAAATGTTTCTTACATTTGTTTCACCCATTATCACTATACTGACATTTATTTAAAACGGAAGGAAACGGAGCAAATGCCACAATTCCGAGCAGCTCCTGCATATAGCACTTGTGCTACCTATATTTCAAGTAGCTGTTCTGCATGAGCCGTTGTAATGACTTTTCTGAATGCTATTAATGTGAAAATCAAGACACCAGTACTGTTAGGATGTTAACATCTGTGCTCAGAGAATAATTGTTAGCTATTGCCATGGAAACTGCAATTACAGTTTTAGCCAATCCTCAAAATTCTTTTATTCCCATTATATGTGCATCTGGCTTTATGAAATGAGTATAAATTAATATGTGACATTCTTTCCTGAACTGATCAGTTACATTTTGTATTATATGGATATAAAAAAACATTTCTGGGACCATTATTTAAAACACTGTGATTATTACTGAATGACTGAACCTTTATGTCAAAGATAAGTGTGTTTAGCTTCTCTAAGTAAGAGTACGTGTTTTTTACAGTTAGCTTATGATATATATTTATGGTATTAATGATGTGACTGACAACCAGTTCTGTTCTTGAAGACTTTAAATTGGGATCCAAGAATCTTAAATGCATGTGATCATGTACAGATGTAGCAAATGTAACTCATGATCATACATGTGGCGCAGAACATTACCTCAATTTTTTCAATGCTTATTATAGATTATGAGAGAAGATATCTCACTGCAGTAAATTATCTATCCCAAATAATCTTTGCTCTATCCATATGTATAAGATGAGGGTTTTAGAAGTTAGGCAAATACAGTAACTGTATAGAATCCAGTGCTCTACATGGTAAAATAGTTCACTTGAAGTATGATCTAATACCAGGTGGTAGGAGGTTTTAACTATAAAATTCACCTCACAGTTAGAATGTGATGCTAAATTTATGGGCAGCATATTAAAGGGGAATGTCTCTGGTCAGGCTCATTGAATCTGGTGTATTTATTTGCCAAAGACCTTTCTTTACCCATTAGTAATTGTCTGTCTTTTCTGTTCCATCTTGGATGTGAAGAAGGCTGCCAATGACCGAGTGGTAGGTGGAGAAAGTTATCATTAGTCACGCTTAGGACTTTCTCCACACAAATAACACAGATATGCCCAAATTCAATAATATAGCTATCCTTCATAATTGTGTAATAAAGCATGAACCTGCTCGGTGTCCTTTCCTCCTAGATAGGGGCACTTTAAAAAGCATAATCAAAACCTATGTGATCTATAAATCATTTCTGATATTTATCGTGAAGTCATCATGAAGAACAAATGAAAAGACAATTGCATTTAAAAGAAATGAGATTCATTGCCTGGAATGAAATATTGGATCAGGACACAAAGTATTAAAATAGATCAACATTATTTTATTCTGCATGTGATACTAAAACCCATAGTGAGAACAAGAAATTTCTTTCATATAGTTAAAATCAAACATGGTTACTTTGGACATGGATAAGCAAACCATAGTTTATAAAAAAAAAAAAAAAAAAAAAATCCTTTTCTTTTTACTTTTTGAAAATGAAAAAATAAACCAGATTATCATTAACAACCAGATCTGATCATTATGTAATTGACTACATTTTGTTATTGAAGGCATGAAAAACGAATCCCAGTTATCATAAAACCCCCAGCCAATATTTATTAACAAAACATCCAAGTGACAAATTTTCAGTTTTGAATTTTAATGTCCCCCCCCCTTTTTTTCCTTTTTTTAAAAGCCCGGGTTTGGCCCCCTGAAATTTTAGTGTTGGGGCGTAATATCGACAAATTTTTGAAATCGGCAGGGTTTTTTATTTTGGATTTTGTTTTTTTTCATAAACAGGGTTTAATTTTTGGGTTTTAAAATCTGCGCATAATCTTTTAATATCGCGCCATTTTGGGCATTTCCTGTCTTTTTTGGCGGCCAGCAAATCAGTTTAAAGGGGAATAGAGGGGGGTTTGAGCTGTTGTGCGACGTCATGACTGGGATTTTTGAAATGTTTGGGCGTTTGGCGGGAAAAAAATCACATGAACTCGTTTTTACTTTAGAACACCCCCTTTCCCTGTTCATGACCCAGTGTGTGTCAGTTTTCTAAAAGCAGTAGGACTGCGCCCCTCCCCTCTGTGGCAAACAGCTCACAAATTGTTTTTTTGTTAAAGAGACAGCTAAAACTTTTAGCTGTGATTTTAAAAACTTATTTAGATCAGAGATTTGCAGTTTTTTGGGTTGTTAGGACGAAAATTTTAAAAAAGGGGAGAAATATACCGCTGTAAACCCCCGGGGGGGGAGGGGGGGGGGGGGGGGGGGGAGGGAGGGGGGGCAGGGACAAAACAAAAGACAAGCTTTTTAAAAAGAATACGGTTTATTGTACACCCAGATTTAAATGAAAGACATTGCATTGCAATAGTTTTATTTTTTTAACATTTTTTCTTTTTAAATTTTTAAAAAGGATATTGGCAGCCTGAACTTTTTTTTTTAGGATACAGATCTTTTCTAGGGAACTGGGAGGTCTTTTGTTAGGTGGGAAAACTCCACTTTTTTTTATCAGTTTTACGTTTCAGATAGGGTTCTTTTTCAAAATTTTTCCCAGACCCCGCTTTGTTGATAAGCCACCTTGGGCCCCCTTTTTAAAAAATTTGGGGGAAAACAGCCTTTTTTTAGTTTACCACAGGTTATTCCCAAAAAAAAACCCCTTTTTTTATTTCCGGTATAAAAATTTAGGTTTTTCGGGGGGGTTTTTTTTAACTTTTCCCAGGCCAAAACTTTGTGACCCTTTTTTAAAAGGGAACCCGGGAGTTAAATTTTAATACAGCAATTTTTTTTAGTACCACAGGTGAATTGTTTGGTGCCAAAAAAAACCTTTTTTTATCCCGTATACATTTCAGATACGTGTTTTTTTCCCCTTTTGGGGCAGGCCAGCTTTTTTTGATAGGGGGTAACCCTTTCAGTTTTTAATTTTTAAAACCAGCCCAAATTTTTTAGTCAAACCCCAAAGGGGAATTGATAGGTGCCAAAAAAAACCTTTTATTTAATTTCCCTATACATTTCAGATTTGTGTTTTTTTTTCCCCCTTTACCCAGCCCCGCTTTGTTGAAAAGAGGTACCTTTTAGTTAAATTTTGGGAAACCAGCAATTTTGTAACACCACAGGTAATTGATAAGGGGCCAAAAAAACCCTTTTTTTATCATTTTACATTTCAGATATGTGTTTTTTTTTTACTTTGGCGCAGGCCAGCTTTGTTTATAGAGCCAACCTTGCAGTTAAATTTGAATTTCAGCAATTTTGTGTCACCCAGGGGTATTGATTGGTGCCAAAAAAAACCGGGTTTTTTATCCTTTTTACATTTCAGAAAGGTGGTTTTTTTTTTACTTTTTGGGCAGGGCAAGCTTTTTTGATAGAAAAACCTTGCACTTTTAAAATTCCCTTTCCCGCCCAATTTTTTTTTTGGGGGTTTTTGGGGTTTGGGGAATAACTGGGGAAAAATTTTCCCTATTTTAATAAAGGGCCTTTTCCCAAAAATCTTCCCTAAACCTTTTTCAATTTTTTTCTTCTGAACATGGAGCGAAATTCAGGTTGGGAAAAGAGGGAAAGAGGGGGGAGGGGGCAAAGGGGAAGAGGTACGAGAGGAAAGGGGCCCCCTTTCCCGTTTCTTGCGACCCAACCCCGCATGCCCGCGGTTTGGCGGGTTTCAGGGCCGCAGGGCCCGTCATCCCCTTTGGGTCAGGGCCCCCGTAATCCAGGAACGAACAAGGGGTCGCCAATCTGTTTTTTCAGTGGTTAATGGGAACCTCATCAGCAGTCCTTTTCCCCCTCGTCCCCCCTTCCCGGCCCCAAATGTGTCATCCGCCCTCTCATTTATCCATCCCCAAAATGAAGCAAAGGAAACCAAAATGTCAACTCCCTGTACCCACCACTGTTTTGGGTAATCCATTTTCTGAAGACCTCTTTTGATGACAAAATGCAGTTTTGGGGGAGAAAGGGGATGTTTAAAAAATCAAGAGGCCCAAAGGGATGATTTTTGTCTTTTGGGTCTGCGCCCAAATTACTGATGCCAAACAGAGGAGGAGAAGGAAGCCGGTCAATCGGCAAAAATCCCGGGCGGTCGGCCCAAGGGCCTTCTCCCCCCCGGGGCCCCTTGGGTTTAGCCCCCCCCGCTTTTTGGGTGCAAGGGAAAAACAGGAAAACCCCAAATCACCTGCTTGATGAAAGGGGTTTGGGGGGGGGATTTACGACAAAGCGGTTTATCGTGGTCTTTTTTCCCCAGAATTTTCTTGCGGGGGCGCTTCATCACTGGACGAGGAGGAAGACGGGTGGGGGAAGTGTCAATAGGGGTCCCACCTCAAAAAGGGAGAGGGCGGTCGCTGAAGTCCGCTGATATGATTCCGCCAGCCTCGGTGTGCGGAAACCCCGCTCCTCGCTTAGCGCCTTAAAAAAGGTCCTGGACCTCTCACGCCTGGGCCTTCTTTTCGCAAGCCTCTGATTCACCCAGCGATGTCATATGCTGCCTTTTCCCGTAAACGCATAAGTAGCGGCAAGAATCTTAGGTGTTTAACCACCACCAACATGTTAGTCACATGCAGCGAGTGCATGAGTTGAAATGGAGGCAAACATTTGGCAAAAAAGGCCAGCCCGACGCCGGGCTTCCAAACCACTGTTACACCCTCTGTCTCCGCCTCCTCCTCCTCCACCACCACCAAGCGTTCCTCAGCTGCCCATGTCTCTCAGAGTCCATGATCAGGGATCAGCCTCCCGCTTCAGCCTGCACCGTCGCCCGAGTACCCCAGAAACCACCAGAGCCCCCATCCTACCCCTTCTCCTCCCGCCAGTTTGACGACCTGCACGCGTACAGCAGCCAGTCTAGGCAGCCAGCCTTCTGTCCCTTTCCCGGTTTGGGAGCAGAAGAAACACTTTACCAAACCATCCCAAAACCCAAAAACCTGAATGTCGGCATTGCCAGGCTTTTGGCCTTGGAAATGTTGCCTTTCCGTCTGGTGGACACAGATGGGGTTCCGCCACGTCATGGCCCTCGCTTGCCCCCAAAAACAGTTGCCAAGCAGGCATTTTTTTGCCAAAAAAAGCCGTCCCCTGCCTGGCCAGCCACGTGTCACAAAAATTTTTCAAGCGCGTTGTTGCATTGTGTCCGGAAAAGTCCATCCCACCACAACCAGGGGATAGTAAGCACGGCCAAGGCCGCTTATTCGTACAGCTCATGGGTGGCTGGGTGGATGTTTTGGGGGGTGACGGTGGCTCTCAGGCTCGGGCATGCTCTTAAAAAACCGCAGCGATGGTGAGGGCTCTTTCCCCCAAGGGTCCTTGGTGGATCAGTGCCCAGAGAAACCGGGCCCGTTTGAAATTAAATCTGTTTTGGAGACCACCACACAAGGTCAGGAGTGTGGGGTCTCCGAAAACGAGACCGAGCGCTGGCTGGGTGACAAGAACCTTGTGCCAGGAAAGGTGTATGCGATAACGGGCGAAATCTGGGGGCCCCCCTTAAGATCTGTAGGCGGGAGCGATCCCTTGCCTGGCCATGTCATGAACCTCGTCGCCCAGAAATTTCTAAAGCGCTCCCCGGGGTTGGACTGCCTGCTAAAGAAGGTCGAGGTCTGGTTCGCACTTCCGCCGTTCGCACCCTGCTTCGTCTCGCCTGGCCGTTGCGGTCAGCTCGGCCTCCCCGTCAAAGTTCATTGTTGACGTGGAAACGTGGAATTCCCCCTCCACATGCCCACGATTGTGGGAGCAGCGAAATGCCATTACGCAGTACGAAGGACACATGGCCTGACAAGCAGGGGTGCAAACCTGGGTTTTGGCCCACCGGAGGTGGGGCGGTGAAAGCTCTGCCCCTCCTTGCCTTTTTTGAAGAAGCCCCAAACTGGTCATTGCGGACGATGCTTGTCACCCTGCCCATTGTGGGGTTTCTTAGTTTGAACGATCGTGGACACTCTAAACATCAGGCCCCGCCAGCGAGGAGGAGGAGACGGACACAATGGGGGACACGGAGCCTTTTCTCCCGTCGAATCCACAAGGCCCAACAGTTTCTCCTTTTTATGGGTCTTCATTAGGAGGGGTTGGGGGTCCAGGGTAGTGCAAGGCGGCCCCTACTCTCAGGTCATCACTGAGGCAAGTCAGGGTGTGTTGAAGCTGTGCCGGGGGAAAAAGGAGGAGGAGGGGGAGGTATTCCTAACACCAAAAGTTACCCCGTCCCCGCCCTTTGGGAAAAAAGGGTTGGTGCGAATTTTTAGGCGGGGGGAGGAAGAGAGAAATGAGTTTGCTAGTGCCCCCCGACCCCGAGGCTTTGGGGAAAACAAGGTCCATCTCTCACATGAGTGCTTGGACTCCATTTCCCCAACATGATCCCCGATTAAAGGGCCACAAAATGAAAATAGTTATTGGGTGGCCACCCTCCTGGTCCACGGTACAAAACAAAACTCGACCCCCCCCCAAATAGAAGTAAAATCAGGATTGGGACCTTTCTGATAATCAATGGAGACATCTTTGTGTCTGCCTTCACGTTCTTCAAGTACGGTGGAACAACGCCGCGACGTGCGCAGTAAGTGCCAATAGCCGTGCAGCAGCAGCAGGCCAAAGGGGGCAGAAGCCTAAGGGTGACCTTGGGAATCTTTATTTACCAAACCCCACCAAACAACCAAAGCAAAAGGGAACATACAACACCCAGAGCAGCTTAAGATCTGGGCACGACTATCTGCTCTAACACCGTGTTTTTTTTAGTGTTCCGGACCCCCAAAAGACTTTGGGTATCCAAAAAAGGACGAATGGCCCGAGCTCGTGCCATGCCATAGAGGTGTTGTCCTCCCACAGCCGCGCATATCTGAGCGACCCCTTTGCACAGCTGGGGGGTCATTACAGACAAACGCATCGGCTTTCCACAGATAATGTGGTCGTTTGACTTTCTCAATATGAATCAGGGATGGGTCTCTGATAAAAGTTGTGGCCCAAAAAAGCCGAGGTCACCGATTAGTTGCCGGTCTACTTTACATTCCTCTTCAAACAGTGGGCCTTTGAAAAATGTTTTTTTAAATGATTATTTCTTACTGCAATTTTATTCTAATTCCCAACAGTTATTTTGCGGTTTTTGCTGTGAGGAGACTGTAAAAGACCCCAGGGGTTTCATGACAAAACCAACCCCTTTTACTCACTCATGTTGCCTCACAATTTTTTTAACAGTGGCTGAGGTCTTTTTAAATTTTTTGGGTCAGGTGCTGTGAGATACAGCAATAATCTGGCCCTTTGTGGCCCAAAATTGGCTTCTAATGTGGCTTCTAAGTGGATTTCCCTCAAAATTTTTTTTAAAAGTGGAAAAAAGTAAATTTTTAAAATTTTTTTTGGGGTCAGTTGTTGAATACGCAATAATCATGGTCCTTTTGGGAAAACGAAAGGGGGCTTCAAGTAGATTTCTCCCCCACTTTTTAACGTGGCTGAGAAGTCTTTTTATAATTTTTTGGGTCATCTGCTTTGAAATGCGCAATACACAGGTCCTATTCTAAAAAAATGTTGTTTCTAATAAAATTTTGTTTTTCACAATTGCCAAAAGTGGTAAGGGGTTTTTTGATTTTTGGGGGCTTTTTGCTTTGGACATGCAGCTATACTACCGGTCCTATTTTAAAAAATTTTCTAACAGACATTTGTTCTTCACAATTGCAAAAGGGGTATGGGTATTTTTTTAAATTTTTTTGGGGGCTTTTTTGTGTAAAAATTCAGCTAGATACGGGCCCCCATTGTAAAAATTTGGGGGTTTCAAAAAATTTTGTTTCAAAATTTGCAAGAGTGGCTCAAGGGTTGTGTGCTGTCAGAAACGGGAATAGGTAGGACACTTTTTAATGGACACATATTGCAAAATGACTTGTTTTTGCAAGTCTTTAACATAGCTAGCAATCCCTGTATTAGACAACCCCATTTAAACAATTATAAAAGAGAAACAAAGACAGGGTGGGATTCCTCCTATTTAAAAAAATTGTTTTTTAAAAATTAAACTCTAAAAAACTTGCATGTACAAAATAGCTGGAAAAAAAAATTCCTCTAAAATTGTAAAGGGGGTACAAAAAACTTGCCCAAAAATGTGGTTTTTCTGAGGACATGGAGTAGGGACGGACAGGAAAAAGTACAGAGAAAATTTTCCTCCGACTTTTGAGCGCCCTGGCATAAACCCTGTGTGTTAATGATGCAGGCTAGCCTGGGCTTCACCACCCAGTAACTCCGGCCCCTGGCTCCCAAACCCTGCGTGTTAATAGAGACAACGCTACCCTTGGGCTTCAACGAAACCCACTGTAAGTCTGGGCAGCGGGACCTTCGTGTTAACAGAGGCTGACGCGCACTGGCTTCACCCTTTTAAAGGGGCAATCGGAGAGCTTAAAATTTCTCAAAAAAAATCAGTTTTGAAAAAGGTGATTTTTTTGTGATTTAAGTAGTTCAAAAAGGGCCCCCAGGGCGGGAACCCCAAATTGCACAATTTGAGGCTTAAAATTTTCTGGGCTGGGTCCTATGGGTCGATCATTTGATCTCCAGGGGAGTCTTTTCCCTAATAATGAAGAAGGATTTTGGGAAAAAAAACCCTTTAATTTTATTGGGTGAATCAGTCTCAGAAGCCAGGAGGGAAAGTCTTTCAAAAAAAGAAGTGTTTTGGGGATATTAGGACATTTTTATTATTTTGGGGGTCGGAGAATTTTCACATTTACAGTGTAAAAAAAATACCTTTAAAAAAATGCAGGGAGGGGGTATGTTGTATTTATACACTTGAAAAAAAAAGCAAAATGATATTTGTAAAACATAAAAAAAACTTCCTAAATAAAAATTCTGTAAACAAATGTCAGTTTTCCAAAAAATTTCAAAAAGACAGCACTGCACAAAAAAAGAAAAGTGCCCCTTTTTGATCTGTGGTCAAACAGGTTTAGGGTCATGCTGGGGCCCCCGGACAATATTGCAATGTCCATTCAAAAAAAATGTGGGTTTAAAGATCCCATTTCCGGGGATTTTTAATCTGTGGGTCAGCAGGGTTTTAAGGTCTACTGCGGTACGGGCAGTTTAGTCAATGTCCCGTTCAACTAAAATGGTGGGGAAAGAACCCTTTTCTGGGACTTTTTAAATTGGGTGTATGCGGTTTGGGGGCCCTGCGTGGCCCGGAAGTATAGCAATGTCCAGTGAAAAAAAAGGGGGGTTCAAAAATCCTTTTTCCGGGACTTTTTTTAAATTTGGGGGCAACATTTAATGGTCTACTGCGGAAAAGGACAGATTAGGTCAATGTCCAGTTCAACTAAAAAGGGGGTTCAAAAGACTCCTTTTTCCGGCCTTTTTAAACTGGGGGCATGCAGGTTTGGGGGTCATGCGTGGCCCCGGCAATAAGTCAAAGTCCAGTTTTTAAATAAAAAGGTGGGTTCAAAAAAACTCCCTTTTCCCCCTCACTTTTTAATCTGTGGGTCAGACAGGTTTAATGGTCATTCTGCGGTAAAAGGGCAGATTAGTCAATTGGCCAGTTCAACTAAAATGGTGGGTTGAAAGACCCTTTTTGCGGGGACTTTTTAAAATAGGGGGTCTGCAGGTTTGGGGTCATGCTGCGTTCCCGGACAGGGATATTCAATGTCCAGTTCAAGTAAAGGTGGTTCAAATCATCTGCCCCTTTTGGCCTTTTTAATTTGTGGGTATGAGGGTTTTTAAAGGTCAGGCTGTGGTAAAGAAGGGATAGTAATGGGGCTGTGATTTTTTTTCTGGGATTTTTTAACCAAGTGTGTTGCCTAAGATGTAACGATCCATTTTTTTTCCCCGTTTTGGGTGTTAATTCCAGTTCTCCCCCCTGTTTGGGTGTTATAATGAAAGGGTTTTTCCCCTCCCATGACTTAATGGTCTCGGCGGGTAATCTATTATTGACAACAAAACGTCTTGATAAATTTCCAATAAGACTACGACCCCATGACGATATAAAAGTACACAAACACTACCTGTACTCTCTTAAGCCACGATGTTAAGGTGTAAGAACCCTTGATATAAGAAATGAATTTGGGTTTTCCAAAACAATTTAAACAAAAAATCGTATAAACCTAGAATAAGATACATAAAAAAAACTTTTAAAAAAAAATAAATAAAAATTTGAGAAAGAAAACGAAAAACACCCTCAAATTTACCCTATCAAAGACCTGTCTGCCTCAAAAAAGGGGGAAATCGCCCCAAAAAGGGGCCCCACACTGGAACTAAACCCCCCTGCCCCTATAATAAAGAAAGAAGAAAAACACATATACCAAAAATGGAGGCACAAACAAAAAAAAAGTGCTTTTGATAAATAACAATACAACGGGGACAGTATATTTTTGTGTTAATAATACATGAATTGAGATGGTCATAAAAAGTGATCAATAAGCATAAATATTCATTTTCCCAACGCGTTTCCCCCCCTAGATACTGGGTTCATCGGGGAAAAAATTGCAGTTGTAACAAAAAATACGGAAACAAAGGGAAAAAAAAAACAAGATGTAGCAATAAATATAACCACGTCCCTTAATGTGGAAAACAGGGTGGTAAGATAGGGAGGGGTCCAGGATAAGTCATGTACAATCCCCGCTATCTGTTTAAAAGGACAGGCCCAAGCAGTAACAAATTCAGTAAATCACAAGCCACATATATAAGGCAAATTAGACCCAATTATTCAGCCATTGCACCTTTGATACCAAACCCTAGCAAAGCCCAAAAAAAAAAAAAAAAAAAAACACAACACTGTTACAAAGGTGTTAGAAAAAAAGGTCCGGCAGCAATACCGAAAAATGCCTGTGCTGTGGTAGCGGGGGGGAAAAAACAAACATTTTAAATAAACTACAAAACCCAGGATGAAAATCCCGCTGACCCGGGCTTCTCAGCAGGCCGAGGCAAATATATACTGAAATTCGAGACAGAGCCGAGGTTGAATAAAAAAATAAACAAAACAGGGCAATGAAGGCCTAAGCGTTTTTAAAAAAATTTTAAAAAAAACGGGGTATAAGCAAAATATTTGTATGCAGTAAACGTTGAAATTTTTGGATAAACCAATAAAGATCCAAATAATTAATACTAAACCCTAAAATAGAAAAAAAAAAAATAAATATCGTTGTGGCTACAAAGGCGCTATATAGTGTACTTAGATATTAAAAAAAAAAAAAAAAAAAAAAAGCCCATAGACAGGATACTTTGTGCAAAAACCAGATGAATGTTAAAAATGACCCAGAAAAAAGGTCCCACACTAAAGGTCAATGAGGTATCAATAAAAATAACGTGATGTTCATAGCTAAATCCGTCCAAAATATGCTTTTATACTAAATTTAAATAAAGCAAAAATAATATTTAACATACAAAGATAAATTTCAAAAAAGAATGATAAATGAAAAATTGGAAGAAGATCATATAAATAAGGAGCCTATGGCAGCTTCTTCTTTGTATCGCGAAAGGGATGAGCAATTTTGCGATTTCTAATTTTACTGCCCTTGGGGAATACCTTTTTTGGGGAACGTGGATGAAACCTCCCATTTAAAAAGGGCTGTTTCCTGCAGTTGGCTTTCTAAAAATGGTTGTCCCAAAACCCATCATTAGATTTTTTATAAAAAGGGTCCAGAAAGCTAGCCACGGGTTTTTTTTCGAACGTGAACTTTAAACCTATGGAGTTGCTTGGGCTCTCAATAAAAGAGAGAAAGTTTTTTCATCACCGACCACGTATGAGTGTATCAATTAACGTCCCCAAAAAATTGATATTACAAAAAAAAATTTTTTTATAAAATTTGAAAAGCTATGGTGCTCTCCCACCACCCAGGAACAAATTAGCATATGGGGGGGCCACGGGGTTCCCCTAGTGTGCCCCTGAGCTGTGGTTTTCCCTTTCCCTAAAAAGGGAAAAAATTTGGTGTTAGGATAAACCGCAAGAGCTTAAAATACAAAAGTTTTGTGTGTCTGTAAAAAGGCACCCCTTGGGGCCGGGAAATATTCTACAGCCCCCAAAAACCTCCTTATGGGGGATGAGCTGTAGAGAGCCTCAACGTCAATGTTTGCATAACCAAACGTCTCCTCCACTATCATGCCACCCAAATTTTAAAGCGGTCAGTGGTACCCAAATGTCGGGGAAGGGGGGAAAGGGAAAAATGGGCGAAGTTTTTATCAACATAGAGACTGCATTTTTGGGGGTCATTTATTTATGCCTGAAAATTATAGGTCGCATTTTAGGGGGACAACCCCCTTATAAAACCTTAGGAAGGCCTAAAAAGTAGTACTGAGGGTGTCTGGAAAAAAAAATTTATTATTTGAATCAATGATTTTAAAAGGGATAAAGCTTCACCCAAAACTTTTGAGCTGGGCAAAAATTTTGTTAAAGGGTTGGTTTTTTCTAAAAAGCATAGCCTTATCATTTGAAAGCGATACGAAAAAAATTCATTTTTTCAGGTTTTTTTTTTTCGCCGAAAATAAGAACTGTGAGTCCCAGTTTTTTGGCACCTTTGATCTTGCGTCTTCCCAGTTTCCCCTCTCTTATCAGGAGTTTTTGGCCTTTCTCCCCAGGACCCTTATATCCCAATTTGTTGATCCAGCCCCCGCTATACATTCGGGAAAAGGGAAAGAAAAAATTGGGGTTCGACTTTTACATAGTTTATATACCCCCCCGCCCCCCCCTATGGGGTTGACTACAAAAAATTTGGGGAATATAGATGTGGGTTTGTAAAGATGTGGGCAAATTTGGCCCAAAAATCATTCACATGTATTTCGACGGGCCTCCCTTTCAGATGTACAGTTATAAAAATTTGGCAAAAGAAAGGTGTCATATATCGGTTCCTTATTGTAAAAAAAAATACAATTTTAGAACAGACCAAATGTCCTCCTTTTCCGTTCTTCCAACACTTTCCATGCAGGAACCCCAAAAAGAGAGGGAGGCCCTCCCTCACCACCAAATATCGATAAAAACATGAGAATGGGTCGCATCAGTGTTTCTTTATTGTGAGATCCCCAAAATACAAAAATAGCAAACGTTTGACTCAACAGTGAGTCTTTGTCAAGACTGTTGACAAAGACTCACTGTTGAGCGAAACGTTGCTGCTTTTTTTTGTACTTTGGGATCTCACAATAAAGAACACTGATGCTGACCATTCTGCATGTGTTTAGATATCCCGGTTCCTGTCCATGCCCCCCGTATGTTGGGAAAAACAAACGTGAACGAGGGCGCCGTATTTTAGAACTATTTGGGGATATTCCAAAAACGGGACTTCCGGGCTCCGCCTATGAATACCTTCCACTTGATAACCATTTGTTTTATCCTTTTTTTGAATCGAGTGGGCCCCCCCACTCCACGTGGGGGAGACTTTGATCGAAAGCTTTTACAACGGGAAACCGTTGGGGTCTTTAAACTTAAATCATTGAAGAACGGGTCTCAATGAATTTTTTTGTCTTTGCTCCATTCATTTAGCAAATTTTCAATTTACTAAATATTACTATTTATCATCATCAATATTAAATTTTGGGATGGTGTGCCATAGTGCCCATTTTTTATGTATCTTCTTCCCCTATTTTTCTTTATCATTCATATTTGAAATTCACTTTTTATGTTAAAAAATTTTTTTGCTTTATTTTAAAAACATTAAAAAAAAGCCATATTTTGGTACGGATTATAGCTTGAAAACCTACGTTATTATTGAGACTCATTGGGCCTTTAGTGTGGGGCCTTTTTCTGGGGTTTTATTATAACATTCATCTGGTTAGTTGCAATAAATATCCCCGCCTTGGCTTGTTTTTTTTTTTTTTTTATATATCTTAGTAACTAATAGCGCCTTTTTATACACAAGGATATTTTTTTTTTTTTTTTTTTATTTTAGGTTCAGTATTTAAATTTGTTGGATCTTTTAATGGTTTATCAAAAAAATACAACTGTTTAGCTGCATAAATATTTGCCCCATAGGCTCGTTTTTTATAATTTTAAAATACTGCTTAGCGCTTATTTTCCTGTTGTTGTTTATTTTTTGTTATTCAAGCCCCGGTCTGTCTGCGATTTGCAGTCATTATATTTGGGCCCTCGGCGTCTGAGAATGGCCGGGTGACGCGGCAAATTTCTCCTGGTAGTAGTTTATTTAACTGTTTTTTTTTCCCTCCCGCTACTGCACATGCACGGGCATTTTCCGGGGATTGCATGCCGGACCTTTTAGTTCAACACCTTTGTAAATGTGTTTGGGGTTTTTTTTTTTTTTTTTTTTGGGCGTTTTTACAGGGCTCTGTGGTAGTCAAAGGTGCTAATGGTGATACTAATTGGGTCAATTTCCCTTTCTAATATGTGGCTTGTGATTCACTGAATTTGTTACTGCTTGGACTGTCTCAGTTTAAAAGTTTGCGGGGATCTGTACATGACTTTCCTGGCCCCCCTCCTCTATCTTTCCAGCCCCGTTTTCCCATCATTTTAAAGGGGGGAGTTTTATTTATTGTAAAACTTTTTTTTTTTTCCTTAGATGTCCGTATTGTTGTTATCAACTGCAATTTTTCCCTGTGGGAACCCATATCTAGGGGGAAACGGTTTGGGAAAATTGGAATATTTTTGCGTTTGTCATTTTCTATGGCCCTCATCAATTCATAGTATTATTGAACACAAACGTATACGTCTGTTGATTGTTTTTTATCCAGCATTTTTTTTTTTTGTGCACTCCATTTTTGGTTATGTGTTTTTTTTTTCTTTCATTGATGTACTAGGGACAGGGTTAGTTTAGGTTTCCCGTGGGGGGGGCCCCTTATTTGGGGGGATTTCCCCCTTTTGAGGCGACAGGTCTTTTTATAGGGTATTTTGAGGGTGCTTTTCGTTTTTTTTTTTCAATTCTTTTATTTTTATTTAAAAGTTATTTTTATGATCTTTTTCTAGGGTTATACCTGTGTTGTTCGTTTTGTCAACGTAATGTCATCAAATCCTGTAATTTAGGAATAGCTAAGATTAAGTGACCCTGATTGATAATAAGTCCAACATTTTAATAGTTGATGGAAAATTTTAATTTTGGGCCAAAATGGAAAGATTAAAAACTATGATGATTAGAATAACATTTTTCCAACAGAAATATATATATTATACAAAATGTATCTTTTTAAAAGTCAAAATTTTTTTTTTTAAAAAAATTTTATACTTAATCATATTTTTGCAACTGAAAATTTTAAAAAAATTTTTTTAAAAAGGGCATTCTCACCAAATGGAAACATCCGAAACAAAGGGAGAGATTTTTTGTTTTTCTTGATGAGGTGAAAGATGATAAAATGACAACCTGAAATCGTGTTATACCTAAAGCAAGATGAGTCAAACTAAATGCATTGGGTTAACTTATTTTTGTCATAAATCTTTCGCGTAAAAAAAAATTTCCCAAACTAAAAACAAAGATTGTCAAATGTTTAAATTAAAATGAAAACGTCAAGAGTTTTCTCTCAGCTTTCTAAGTAGCTGAACATACCCAGAACACCATGAAAAAAGGTAGACAGTGGTATTTTTAGAGGAAATACAGTTATTTACAGATACAGTAAGAAACTTTCAATTAGGAAAGGTTGAATTTCAAAGAATACACATGGAAAGACACTTTAGAGTCAAGAAAGTCTTGGCCTTAGGTGACATTAATGTATTCAAAGATCTAAAAATAGAGGTAGTAGTTTACACAGTGCCTTTGGTATTTTAACTTTTTATTTATACTGTACTTTGTTTAGTGAATTCTTGGTATTGGCATATTCTGCTTACTTTAGAGGTCATTTATGATGGTTCCAGTTAGGGAGAGTCTTTGAGAGTATCATATAAAATTTTAGCTTTTTTTTGACCATCAGTATTGTTGCAGTCTTTTCTAACACAAACACAAATCGTTATGAGTGGTGATTGTAAGATGACGAAACTTAAGCTCCGCACATTAATAACATTTTGAAAAAAACTAGGAGAAAATCAAACAACCATGCATGAATAGATGGTTGCTGTTTGTCAAGAAGCTGCTCCTTAATTATCCATACCTGAAAAGTGGTCTAATGAATTTAAGAGCATCAGGAAGAGCATTGCAGATGAACTGCATCCTGGATAACCAGTTAAAGCAACCACAGACCAATTATTTATTTATTTATTTTTAAATCATAATGGAAAATGTTTGAATTCAAGTGTGAATGCTAGTAGCAATGACTCTGTTGATACCCCACACCATGATTTAATTTGTCAAAGATCAGTGCAAAATGGGTACCTTGAAGTTTCTTGACCCCCTCTGAAACAGATTTGAGTGGATTGCTGTAGAGTTTTTAGATTTGTGTGGAATTGATCCAAAAATTACTATTAATTAAATTGTGAATGGAGGTGAAACCTGGGTACAGTGGGTCAAAAAAGGAACAACCCTTCTGAAGAAATTAAGTCATTCCATCAGCTTGAAAGCTGCTGGCCAGTTTTCTTTTGGGACTGCAAAGGAAACAGGCAAGAAAAATTGGCTAAAGGAGTACTGCTACTCCATGACAACATGCCTGTGCACACAGCTCAAGTTGGTTGGGCTGCTGGATTTGGACTTCAAGAATTTAATCATCCACTGTTTAGTTTGAATTAAGCCTCCCGTAATTACTAACTGTTCCCCAGTTTAAAAAAAAGATCTTCATGGAATTCAATTTTATAATGATGACAAGCTGAAATTGACAATAATTATATTTTTTCAAGGAATAGAAAAGCTCATTGCTAGAAGCAATAAACGTATCAATATTAAGGATGATTATATAGAAAAATAAAAATATAATACTACAAGTTCATTACTTTATACCAATACTGAGAATTTATTGAACACCCCTCATATATATATAGTTATTTGCAGAAGTTGCAGGCAGATAGTGAACAAATGCTGCAAAGTAAGAATACTTTCAAAAATAGAAGTGTTAATAGTTTATTTTTTATCAATTAGTAAAATGCAAATAAACAAAAGAGAAATCTAAAACTGCCTAAGTCCTGTAAGTGGTGATATTGCCATCACAGAGCCCTGATCTCAACATCATCCAGTCTGTCTGGGATTATATGAAGAGACAAAAAGATCTGAGCAAAGCTATATCCATAGAAGCTGTGTAGATAGCTATCCAAGATGTTCAGAACAACCTCCCTGCAACGTTTAAAACTTTTTACATAGAAAACTGTTTGCTGTTTTGAAGGCAAATGATGGTCACAATAAATATTGATATGATATAGATTTCCTGTTGCTCATTTAATTTGCATTTTGTTAATTAATAAAAATAAACTATTAACAACTCTATTTTTAAAAGCATTCTTTCCGTGGAGCATTTTTTCAACAGCTGCATGTTGTGTGTTTTGTGTATATATATATTATATATATATATATATATATATATATATATATATATATATATATATATTTTTTTTATATATATATATATATATATATATATATATTATATATAATATAACCATGCAAAAGCTTTAGCTTTATCTTTCCCCTATCTTTCTTGTGTTGCGATAAGGAGTGTGTGGACCAATGCGTGTCACCGAGAGGCCTGGGCTTGGTGAATCAAGGCCTAGGTTACATATTGTTAGTGTAGCGGTTCCAGTCCCCTTTTTCTGGATCGGCTTTTCCTGGAGTGGTCAAAGAGCAGGTTGGGTAGCCACTCCCACATACAAGGTGAGGCTGGTGTCAGGCCTATAAAGCCTGAGCCTGCAGACCTGTGTTGGTATTTTTTGTGGACCTCTGCTGCTAACGAGGGAATCCTCTATTTAGGTAGTGCTCAGCCGAGCAGGTATTTATTTTATGTGAGGGCCCTGAAGTTTAAGGCCTTGTGTTTTGTTTGCACCTGCCAAATAAACCCAGCAGCGCCTGGACTTGGACTTTTAGGGTATGTTCACATGGCATAATTTTGGAACGCATTTCGCCACTTGGATTTTGCTCCTCTCTCCGCTTTTACTAGCATATGTACGCGGGGGAGATAAGTGACATGTCCGAAATGCATGTATATGGGGGGTGGCGGGCTGCCTGCCCCGTGCGCGGGGGGCACCGCATATAGCGCAGGCTCCCCAAAGACATGAGGTATGTGGGGTGTCTGTAAGCACCGCAGTACATGTGTGAACATAAAAATTACATTGTGTCACTGTCTTTGGTCTGTTGAAGCCCCGCTGCCCACCCGTTCATGATTTTTATATATATATAAATATATATATATATATACATACATCAAATGAAGGGACACTTTAAAAGACTAAAAAAAAGGAAATTATATATAAAAATATATTATTATATATACAATATATTATAATATATATAATTATACATTGGTGTATTAAATTTTTATAAATATATATAATTTTTTTTTATATATTTTATATATATATATATTTAAAAATTATTATATATATAATTTTATATTTATTATAATTAATTTTCCTCTTTTTTTTCTTTTTAAACAATGCTAGCCAAAAATACCTAATCTTATAATATGTATCATTAAGGAAAAATTTTTCCTTCTTCTTTTATTCCCACCTTAACTGTACAGGCAATCATTAATTACTCATAGAAAAATTGCAAGGATGACAAGAACCGGCTGCACTGACTGCTTACGTTATTGAGAAAGGGTCATAGAGAGGCACAAGAGATGGTGCTGAATATTTAGTGATGGTTTTTATCTCTACACTGTTCTTCACTGCAGTTTAATGTCCTCCATGCTGCTGCTTGTGTGTGAGATTCTTTTAATTCCTTTTTGGGCCCCTCCCTTTCCCTAGACTCCTAAAGCCACTGTAAAACTTAGGG
>JAODAL010037853.1:0-39910 GCA_025379985.1 Phyllomedusa bahiana | reverse complement strand
TCTTAAAAACCGAAATGAGGGGAATTTAGGAGCCTTAAAGCTGCTGTATCCGTGTCTCTTGTCCCTGTCTCTGTAGAAACATCTGCTGAGATTGATGACTGTGTGGAGAAATTAGATGTTACCCTCTGTAATTTATACCCCAAACAAGTTTAAACACTTGATGTCTCCCATAAATTTAGGGCTGGGGAGTGAATTTATGTTGCTCGCTGCCGTGTAACTGATGAATGGGGAAGGTGGAAGCTATCACCAGGACATTTGCTTACATTATCCAAGTATTAGGAGGGTGGGTGATATCAATCATACGCTACAAGCCCATTTTTCATTGTAATTAATTAATCGCCTCTCACTGAAGTCATCATTCAACGTGTTCCCTCAGTACGTCCCGCCGCCGTATAGACCCAACTCTCAATTGTATGTTCATAAACAATGGTACAGCTGGGCTGTGATATGACTCAGCTCGTCCACAGGTGACCCTTGAGAAATATTCCAGGTCCTGACAATGTCATTTTTATTTATTGGCTTATTTTTCAATCTCTGTCTATAATGTACCTTCACCTATCAGTCTGTTACTTCCCTAAGGGAGCTAGAAAAGTTCAGCTCCTTCTGTGTTCCCAATAAAACATATAAGGAACAATAATCTATAATTGATGCGGCTAAGGCGCGGGGTGGAGCGAGGCGATCGCTGTCAGGCAACAGATGGGTGAGGATTACGTTACTGGGTTCATAGAAGGATTCCCATTAACTATTTGAATTGAAACCACTAAAACGGAACCTGTCTTGTTGATAGTGCAGTCCAATCTATGGGAAGTGGGTTATGGAGCAAGAAGGAGCTGAGCAGATTCTCCGCTCCACACAGGACCTTCTTCTCTGCTCTACCCGAGTCAAGAAGGAGCTGAGCAGATTCTCTGCTCCACACAGGACCTTCTTCTCTGCTCTACCCAAGTCAAGAAGGAGCTGAGCGATTCTCCGCTCCTCACAGGACCCTCTTCTCTGCTCTACCCAAGTCAAGAAGGAGCTGAGCAGATTCTCCGCTCCTCACAGGACCTTCTTCTCTGCTCTCCTCACGTAACCACCCCAAGACTTCTCTCGTGCTTCCCCCATACTCTGGAACTCACTGCCCCAACATATCAGACCCTCCACCACTTTCACAAGCCGCAAAACCAACCTGAAAAACCCATCTCTTCAGGAGCCTATAACCAACAATAACCCCACTGCTACTACTCCACCCCACAAACATGTCTGCCCCTCACCTTCTGTCTCATCCCACCTTCCTTGTAGGCTGTAAGCCCTCACGGGCAGGGACCTCTCTCCTTCTGTACCAGTTGTTAGTTATTAATTTGTCACCTTTGTACTTGTTTGACCTATGTTTTGTAACCCGAATGTACAGTGCCCTGGAACCAAGGGCGCTCTAAAATAAATAATAATAATTGATAAATATGTTGTAAGAAAACATCTAGTAGAATGAATAACGTAGTCATTGTAAGCCTTCGCGGGCAGGGTCCTCTCTACCTACCAGCTAATTGTCAGTTAGTGTTTCCATTGTACTTTGTAGGAGTCCGGGGGGGGGTGGTACGGAGTGAGTGAGAGCGTTCCCTGTAGGAGTGTGTACATAGTGATATATGAGTCGTTGATTAGGAACGACCACTGGACTCCTTTTTTTTTTTCCATCTGCCGTTGTGCTTCACTTTAGTCTATAGAAAGTCAAACCAGAAGCAGTGCCTCAAACTTGTTGCATCCAGTATCCCCTTCCAGGATGACCCATGACTGCTGGACAAATGTAAATGAACTCTTAATAATGTATATTAGATATATCCATATGAAACTGTACACTAGTGTCGGACTGTGACTGTGTAGGGCCCACCAGTGGATGCACATGCAGTGTAAAAGCAAAAGCCATGTTCAGGGGCCATTTGGGGCTCAGCGTTGTTCCCCTGGGGGCCAGTCCAAGCTTGCTTTACACAATGGTCCATTAATTAAAGGGGGTTGTCTCACCCTGCTGTTTCACTGAGCCAAAAGCAGCTTCAGATTCCTCCATCCAGTCTCTTCTAGATCCTATAGCAGTGACTAGCATATCAGCTCCGTATTCACAGCTCTTCTAATAGCAGTAACATGAGAGCAGGAGGTGTTATCTATATGTACAGAGAGCTACAGAGCTCACAGTAAACAAACAAAGGAGACTAATTACTTGTTTGTGATAATATTCTGTTCTCCAGTTGTCAGCAGCTGATCTGTGGTGACGTCATCACTGCTATCAGATAAAACAGAGCAGAGAGAGAAGGGGAGAGTGGGACGGTAAAAAGATAAACCTGAGTGCACGCAGAACAGATAAAAACTGTTTTTATCTCCTCAACAAAGCCAAAAAAATTAAGCAATCTGTTTGGATAAACTATATAGTTACTGGTCCCTACATACTGACAGCTTCTGTTTGTAGTAAGACAACCCCTTTAAAGCTAATAGTAAGACTGCCTTTGCTGCCCATAGCAATCAATCAGAACCCAGCTTTAATGTTTGCTATGGGCTCTGATTGGTTGCTATGGGTAACAAAGGCAGTTTTACTGTTAGTTTTGATAAATGAGACACCATTTTCTTAAAACACCAGGATTCTATGAGGGTCTCCATAGTCTATCTATGAAATAGTACTATGTGATATAAGGGGGAGATGTGAACTATGTCTTGTCACATTTGGGATCAGTTAAATCGTGTATCATTCCACCCTATAACGATAGAAAGATTTTTATTTTGTGCAGTTTTTACCATTTAGGCTTCAGGCTCACATTTCCTGGTCAGGCTGTGGGTGGGTCTATGGCAGTGATTTGCATACCAGCTCTGCTATTCCTGGCTGAACCTGTGGCAGGGAGATGACTGCAGGAGAGTTGATCTGTAGTAAACAAAGCACAGAGCTCCAAGGACTGAAAACAATTGCTTACCAAAAGTAAACAAGCTAATCTTGTTAGAGATAACGACTCTGCAGATTCTGCTCTGTTTGACCAAGGTGACGTCACTTCCTGCTCTCTGTCTAATCAGAAAGGGAGATATGGATGGTAACCTAGCAACACTTGTGTTCACTCAGAACAGATACAATCTCTCTTATCTCCTGATCTGACCAAGTCTACATTTACTGTTCTGACATGTTAAAAGCTAATCATTGTAGTGAGAAAACCCCTTTAACCTTTTTACCCTTAACTTAAAACTGGGAGCATCCTGGTTTGGAGCCTTCATATATCTTTTTTATCTTCCCTTATTTATTCTATGTTCTAATTTTTGTGGTTTGTTGTTACTTTATAGCAGTACAATCCTACAAACATGTATTCATGAATCAAGTGTATAATAAATCCGGGATCATGTACAATGAGAATAAGTTTATAGACAACAAAAAAAAGTGCAAAACAAGTTCAACATGATGATGGAAAAATAGAGGAGTTCTAGTAATTTTGTCCAACCTCTGTTCATGGTTATAGCTTGGGGTAAAGTTTCATGTGATTTACAGCATTTCACAAAAGTAAGTACACCCCTCACATTTTTGTAGATCTTGTATTATATCTTTTTATGGGACAACACTGAGGATCTGACAGTTTGATACAATATAAAGTAGTCACTGGACAGCTTATATCATAGTGTAGATTTGGTGTGTCCTCAAAATAACTCAACACAGACATCAATGCCTAAACCACTGGCAGCAAAAGTGAGTACACCCCTGAGTGACAATGGACAAATCGTGCCTGATTTGCCATCTTCCCTCCACAGTGTCATGTGACTGGTTAGTGTTATTATTTTGTGTGATCCCCATTATTTTCCAGCACTGCCTTAACTCTCTTGGGCATGGAGGTCACTAGAGCTTCCCAGGTTGCAGCCACTGGGATCTTCTTCCCTCCTCCATGACGACATCACGGAGCTGGTGGAGGTCAGAGACCTTGCGCTCCTCCACCTTCCATTTGAGGAGGCCCCACAGATGCTCCATAGGGTTTAGGTCTGGAGACATGCTTGGCCAGTGCAACATCTTTACCCTCATTTTCTTTAGAAAGGCAGTGGTCATCTTGGAGGTGTGTTTGAGGTCATTATCATCTTGGAATACTGTGCTGCGGCCCCTAAGGGAGGGGATCATGCTCTACTTCAGTATGTCACAGTACATCTTGGCATTCATGGTTCCCTCAATAAACTGTAGCTCCCCACAGCTGACAGCACTCATGCAGCCCCCAACCATGACACTCCCACCACCATGCTTGACTGTAGGCAGACACACTTGTCTTTGTACTCCTCACCTGGTTACGTTACACACGCTTGACACCATCTGAACCAAATAAGATTATCTTGGTCTCATCAGATCACAGGACATGGTTCCAGTAATCCATGTTCTGTGTCTGCTTGTCTTCAGCAAACTGTTTGCAGGCTTTCTTGTGCATCATCTTTATAAGAGGCTTCCTTCTGGGATGACAGCCATGCAGACCAATGTAATGCAGTGTGCGGTGTATGGTTTGAGCACTGACAGGCTGATCCCCCACCCTGTAACCTCTGCAGCAATGCTGGCAGCACTCAGCTCTGGATATGATGCTGAACCCATGCACTCATCTTCATAGGTCGATAATGCCGAGGCCTGTTCAGAGTGGAACCTGTCTTTTAAACCGCTGTATGGTCTTGGCCACCGTACTTCAGTTCAGTGTCAGGGTGTTGGCAATTTTCTTATACTCTTGGCCATCTTTATGTAGAGGAACAATTTTATTTTAGATCCTTTTTGCCATGAGGTGCCATGTTTGACTTCCAGGGACCAGTATGAGAGAGTGTGACAGCGATAACACCAAATTTAACACATCTAGTCCCCATTCACACCTGAGACCTTATAACACTAACCAGTCACATGACACTGTGGAGGGAAGATGGCAATTTGTGCCCAATTTGTCCATTTTCACTTAGGAGTGTACTCACTTTTGTTTCTAGCGGTTTAGACTATGATGGCTGTATTGAGTTATTTTGATGGCACACCAAATGTACACTGTTATATAAGCTTCGGGTATGAATCCCTCCTTGCAGATCGCATACACCCATACATGCTGATTATCTGCCCTAGGGCAGATGGGATCTTCTAGCAAGACAGTCCAACATTGGTTTAAAGAGCAGGAAAAAGACTTCCAACTACTATCCTGGCCCCTAATTTCCCAGACCCCAATTGAGCCTGTGTGGAGCCCCTGGATGGTGGTATTGGCTCTGTGGCCCCTCCAGCAGCTTCTGGGGCTCCTGGATGGTGGTGTTGGCTCTATGGCCCCTCCAGCAGCTGTGGGAGCCCCTGGATGGTGGTGTTGGCTCTATGACCTCTCCAGCAGCTGTGGGAGCCCCTGGATGGTGGTGTTGGCTCTATGGCCCCTCCAGCAGCTATGGGGCCCCTAAATGATGGTGTTGGCTCTATGGATCCTCCAGCAGCTGTGGGGCCCCTGGATGATGGTGTTGGCTCTATGAACCCTCCAGCAGCTGTGGAGCCCCTGGATGGTGGTGTTGGCTCTATGGACCCTCCAGCAGCTGTGGGAGCCCATGGATGGTGGTGTTGGCTCTATGGACCCTCCAATAGCTATGGGAGCCCATGGATGGTGGTGTTGGCTCTATGGACCCTCCAGCAGCTGTGGGAGTCCCTGGATGGTGGTGTTGGCTCTATGGCCCTCCAGCAGCTGTGGGATGCAGTCAGCATGTGGGGCCCTTGGATGGTGGTGTTGGCTCTATGGCCCCTCCAGCAGCTGTGGGAGTCCCTGGATGGTGGTGTTGGCTCTATGGACCCTCCAGAAGCTGTGTGAGTCCCTGGATGGTGGTGTTGGCTCTATAGACCCTCCAGCAGCTGTGGGAGCCCCTGGATGGTGGTGTTGGCTCTATGACCCCTCCAGCAGCTGTGGGAGCCCCTGGATGGTGGTGTTGTCTCTATGGACCCTCCAGCAGCTGTGGGACCCCTAGATAGTGGTGTTGGCTCTATGGCTCCTCCAGCGGCTGTGGGAGTCCCTGGATGGTGGAGTTGGTTCTATGGTCCCTCCAGCAGCTGTGGGGCCCATGATTGGTTGTTGTGGCTCTTTGGATCCTCCAGCAGCTGTGGGGCCCCTGGATTGTAGCATTGGCTCTATGGACCCTCCAGCAGCTGTGGAAGTCTCTGGATGGTGGTGTTGGCTCTATGGCCCCTCCAGCAGCGGTGGGGCCCCTGGATGGTGGTGTTGGTTCTATGGACCCTCCAGCAGCTGTGGGGCCCCTGGATTGTAGTATTGGCTCTATGGACCCTCCAGCAGCTGTGGGGCCCCTGGATTGTAGTATTGGCTCTATGGACCCTCCAGCAGCTGTGGAGCCCCTGGATGGTGGTGGTGGCATTATGGACCCTCCAGCAGCTGTGGAAGTCTCTGGATGGTGGTGTTGGCTCTATGGACCCTGTAGCAGCTGTGGAGCCTCTGGATGGTGGTGGTGGCACTATGGACCCTCCAGCAGCTGTGGAGCCCCTGGATGGAGGTATTGGCTCTATGGCTCTTCCAGCAGCTGTGGGGCCCCTGGATGGTGGTGTTGGCTTTATGGACCCCTCAGCGTGTGGGAGCCCTGATGGTGGCGTTGGCTCTATGGACCCTCCAGCAGCTGTGGAGCCCCTGGATGGCGGTATTGGCTCTATGGACCCCCCCAGCAGCATAGGAGTCCCTGGATGGTGGTGTTGGCTCTATGGACCCTCCAGCAGCTGTGGGACCCCTGGATGGTGGTGTTGGCTCTATGGCTCCTCCAGCGGCTGTGGGAGTCCCTGGATGGTGGTGTTGGCTCTATGGTCCCTCCAGCAGCTGTGGGGCCCCTGAATGATGGTGGTGGCTCTATGGACCCTCCAGCAGCTGTGGGGCCCCTGGATTGTAGTATTGGCTCTATGGACTCTCCAGCAGCTGTGGAAGTCTCTGGATGGTGGTGTTGGCTCTATGGTCCCTCCAGCAGCTGTGGGGCCCCTGGATGGTGGTGTTGGTTCTATGGATTCTCCAGCAGCTGTGGGGCCCCTGGATTGTAGTATTGGCTCTATGGACCCTCCAGCAGCTGTGGGGCCCCTGGAATGTAGTATTGGCTCTATGGACCCTCCAGCAGCTGTGGAGCCCCTGGATGGTGGTGGTGGCACTATGGACCCTCCAGCAGCTGTGGAAGTCTCTGGATGGTGGTGGTGGCTCTATGGACCCTGTAGCAGCTGTGGAGCCTCTGGATAGTGGTGGTGGCACTATGGACCCTCCAGCAGCTGTGGAGCCCCTGGATGGCGGTGATGGCTCTATGGCTCCTCCAGCAGCTGTGGGGCCCCTGGATGGTGGTGTTGGCTCTATGGACCCTCCAGCAGCTGTGGGACCCCTGGATGATGGTGCTGGCTCTATGGACCCTCCAGCAGCTGTGGGGCCCCTGGATGATGGTGCTGGCTCTATGGACCCTCCAGCAGCTGTGGGATGCAGTCGGCTCCAGATACCTGTGACAACCTACCAGAACCATATTGAGTCACTCCCAGCCCATCCTAATAATGTGACTGGACTCTGCATTGTCTCACTTGTATTATCCCTGGGATAAATGATAAATACTTGTTACCTAACCTGCGCTGTATTCACTTATTTTTAATGGTTTTAATGACTTTATTATAATGATGACTTGTGAGGCTTTTGTTCCTCTCCGGTTCCCAGTATTGTTGCTACCAGTTTATGTCATTATTACTATTAGCATCATCATTATCATGTTTTCACTCCTGGCTACTACATGTATAGTGTATCATCACAATGTTCTGCCCTCGGTAGGTTACTCTCTGAATTCTCTTGCTAAGAAGGTTGCCCAAATCACAAGTTATGCGCCATATTTGTAACAGAGGATCTAATTTAGGTGATGTTCAAAGGGCGGACTTAAAATCTTATTTCTGAGGCAGAAATCCAAGACTGAGCCTTGCCAGGGAAGATCTGCAGAAGATTCAAATGAAGATTAACCACATTGTCATTAAATGGGGCTAATCCTCACCTCAACTAAGTGACCACTTTGTTTTCAGCCCGGCGGCAAAAACCTGCACAGAAATTTTCTGTTACATGTAAACAGGTTTGTGGAAGTCCATTTACATGCATGGGGCGAGGTACAGATGGTCATCAGATTTCACATGCATTTCGGCACAGAAGCTGCACCAAAATCCAGTGATACATATGATACACGTGTAGTCTCAACTGCTCTCTATATCTTGATGGTAGGTGTCGTAGGTGCAGGGTTAGTAAGCTTGTAAAAAAGACACAGGTCCATCAAGACCATCCTGTAACCGTACAGTTTTGATCCAGAAGAACTCCTATGAGGCGAATGCCAATTGTCCTATACAAGAAGAAAAATTCCTTCCTAAACTCAAATATGGTATCAGAATAATCCCTGGATCGTTGTTATATCTCCAGAATCCAGTCCCTATAACCTGTTATGTTATATTTTTTAACAAAGTCATCTTGGTCTTTCTTGATGGTGTCCAATGACTCCACCATCCCAACCTCTTGTGGCCCCAAGCTCCATAGTGTCACCACTCTTACAGTAAAGAATCCACTATCACTACCTCTTGTGGCCGCGAGCTCCATAGTGTCACCACTCTTAGGGCCCGTTCACACGGCTTATTTGCCGACAGATTGGCGCCGTATTCCGCGCCGGATTTGCGCTGCAGTACGGCGCCAATCCGTCGGAGTCATTACGGTAATCCACTGCTCTCATAGAGAACAGTGGAATCCGTCGCTCCTCCCCGCTCGGCAAATCCGCCGCGGGGGGAGAAAGTGACATGCACATTATTTACGGCGCGGACGCGCCGTAAACAATGCATTGTCTATGGGGCCGGGAGCGGCGCCCCCGCCGCGCTCCGGCCCCGCCCCCGTCCCGCCCCGTATTCACGGCGGATTTGTGCGCTCAATACGGCGCACAAATCCGCCGTGAATAAGCCGTGTGAACACGGCCTTACAGTAAAGAATCCACCATCACAACCTCTTGTGGCAGTGAGCTCCATAGGTTCAGCGCTCGTACAGTAAAGAATCCTTGTTTTTTCTTATGGTAAAACCTTCTTTCTTTTAGACATAAAAGCCAAAGCCACAGTAACACGCAGAGTTGTATGAACATCACACACAAAATCTTGAATATTTCCTTTCACATATTTGTACATTGTAATGAAATCGATCCTAAGCCGTCTTTTTTCCAAAACTGAATAATTCCATGTTTTATAACCTCTCTTGGTCCTAGAATCCACCCATGCCCCTAACAAATTTGGGTGCCCTCTTCTGCCGCAGCTCAGTTGGGTGCTCTCTATATAACATTGCCCAATACTGTACACAATATATCATATCTGGCCTCACCAAAGAGTATCAGGTTCAGTGTTGAGCTGGGCTTCTTGGGGCCCACCAGTGCAGTTGTTTCCTGGGGCCCATCAGTGAAATCGATGCTTGAGGTCCACCAGTGGAGTTAGCTCTTAGGACCCACCAGTGTAGTTAATACATGGAGCACACCAGTGAAGGTGATTCTTGGGGTTCACCAGTGGAGTTGATTCTTGGAGCCCACCAGTGGAGTTGATTCTTGGGGTCCACAAGTTCAGTTGATTCTTGGGGCCACCAGTGAAGGTGATTCTTGGGGCCCACCAGTGGAGTTGATTCTTGAGGTCCACCAGTGGAGATTTTTGAGGTCCACCAGTGGAGGTGACTCTTGGGGCCACCAGTGGAAATGATTCTTGGGGCCACCAGTGGAGTTGATTCTTGGGGCACACCAGTGGAGGTGATTCTTGGGGCCCACTAGTGGAGTTGATTCTTGGGGCCAACCAGTGGAGTTGATTCTTGGAGCCCACCAGTGAAGTTGATTCTTGAGGTCCACCAGTGGAGATTTTTGAGGTCCACCAGTGGAGTTGATTCTTGGGGTTCACCATTGGAGTTGTTTCTTGGGGCACACCAGTGGAATTGATTCTTGGGGCACACCAGTGGAAATGATTCTTGGGGCTCACCAATGGAGTTGTTTCTTGGGGCCCACCAGTGGAGTTGATTCTTGGGCCCACCAGTGTAATTGTTTCTTGGAACCCATCAGTGGATTTTTTTTCTTGGGGCCGAAAGCTACTGCACTTGACTCTTGCTTTCTACCTCTTTTTCTCTACCTTTCTCCTTAAAAAAGAGCCCCAGGCATGTTATCCCAAGGGGCCCACCAGGGAGTTCCCTTGATTCCTTTTGGGCCAGTACAAGCCAATTCAGGTTGGTTAATTTAAAAAAAAATATATTTTTTATAAATTATTGCTCTATGTTATAGGGATCTATAAAGTACCTGCATCTTTTGCATGGTTTTACACAGAGGTTTTATTTTTGTTTGGCTGTTCTTTAATTCACAAGCTACATAGCATTGCTGTAGGATTTTATTACAGATTTCTTTCAGGGGAGAATGTTGTTCCATACAATGGCATAGGAAGTGTTTAGGGTCCTCAATATAGACCAGGCTTATCAGGTCTGTGTATAGTGCATTGGAATGGTTTCTTAGGGATCCTGGACAGGGTGGGGTGCACTGGGCAGATCCTGTATCTCTTCTTAGTATCATCCAACTCCCAGACAAAGCCAAACTTCTAGATAACTTGCTATTGAATAGAGCTATTTTTTTCTGCAAGGGGGGGGGGGGGGGGGGGGGAGGGGGGTGTGTATGGAAAATAAATAAATGGCGCAAAAAGACCACAAACCAGTCCGGTGTCTAATAAACCCTAAATGCAAAAAGTGAACTTTCCATTTGAATCGTGGCTCCACTTTACCAGTTGTTACCAGTTATTATGGAATTAGTGTCACTGCTGAGAAAATAATTAAATTATCGGAGCCATTCCTCGCCTTGCAGCTACAGACAGAGCCATGTGGAGCCCATGTACCTGGAAGGCTTGAGGGGGAAGGGTGGTGTGGAGGATTGCTCAATCTTCAGCTCAGGCTTCAGTGCTAATAAAACTAAACATTGAAAGCATTGGGCTCATTCACGTATATTAGGAAGGGGTGTCTTTACCTTACGTATGTTTGTAAAAAAAAAAAAAGCCTGTTGGATCGGTAAAAACTGACCAGCAGGACATTGGGCTTTGTGGTCCCACCTGGAGGAATGTGGTAAGGAATGTTCTCCAGGCAGGTCTTGTAAGGAACTGACCGGCTTGAGTCAGCTGGCCACCGTGGAGAGGTGAGGAGAGTTTTAAGACCTTGTTAAGGGGGATTTGTCATGGAAAGAGCCATCTGCTTACTACGCTTTCTACTAGCCGGCTGGTCAAACATGGGTTGGATATTAGACACAGAGACCTTTACTAGAAGAAAGTAATGGAGGGGCCCATGTGTTCCCGATAGGTTCATCTGCTATTCTTGATTACAATACATCCTTTACTGTAATGATCCTGGTGGACGCCAAACAGCGAAGTACATCAGCAGTTACAGGAAAGAACGATAAGAATTGTATCAAGAAAGAAAAAGGAGTCACCGCTAGGTAATTCAGCAAATGGACAGCAGGTGACTCATGACAGGTGCAGGTTTATCGGAGATTCAAATGCCTGTTAAATCCAGAATTGAGAAAGTAATAGTGATAACTGACCTTAACTGACTGTCCCTAAATCTTCCCCTTAACCTCACCCTATGGCTGTCCCTAACATTGCAACCATTGTCCCTAAATCTCACCCTAGAAGGGGGGGAAGATCTCTCTTTGGGGAAAGCCACCAATAAATTGGTCGGTGTGAGGATTTACTTGCCGTTCAGACCTCACTATACTCAATTTTAGCTCGCAGGAGTCTTGAAATGTGAATGGGATTTGAGCCAAACCATTTATTTCATCTTTAGCCAGCCATCTATAGTCAGTGCACATTAGAACTCACTGGCTGGGTGAGAGGCAAGAGTGGCTTAGTAGGGGAAAAAAATCTCTCCTTGGAGAAAGCCACCAATAAATTGGTTGGTTTGAGGATTTACTTGCCGTTCAGATCTCACTAACTGTTTTACATAAAGCAAAGGCATATGGGAAAAGAGCTGAGGAGCTCCACAGCGCACTCTATTGGATGTAGTTATCCTCAATTCAAATGTAGCTCGCAGGAGCCTTGCAATGTGATAGGGACCTTGAAAGCTTTTCCTTACAAATGTCCCTAAGCTATAACTGACCCTAATAGAAAAGAAGCTCTAAGACCCAGTGACTGTCTGGACAGGGATAAGTAGAAACTAGGTAAACACCAAACTGATATTCTCAGGGACTACAAAGTCTAGAACTTGGCCAAATGGAAATAAAACAAGAAACAACAATGATCTACAATCTGAAACAATAGATTTCAAGAGACAAGAATCTGACGTATCAGGACTAGACTGCAACGTATTGTATACTCTGCAACCAGACTGCCAGACTCAAATGAGCTTTACAGAGCTCAGGTGCGCGGCCAGGACAGCTGACATACAAGGATCCTGAGCAGTTGCCATGCAACCCCTTCAAACAAACCCAGATAACAGAAGAAAGACATAATATAGAGACTTCTGCTGACCTAATAAGCAGGAGAAGTTCCTGTCCTTCGTAACACTAACATGTCTCCTAAATAAGGAATACTGGGGGCTCTTTAGTGGGTCCAGTAGCTTCTAATCGTTTAGTATGATAAGAATATTGTAACCTTCTTGGTTCTTGTTCCTGATTTTCTATGACTCTGTTCCTGACTCTGACCTTGGCTATGTTATCAGATTCCGTTCCCTTCTGGCCCTTTGGATTTGCCATCCATTACCTGTTGTTTTTGGTTTTGTTCCCTGGCCCATTTTCTGACTACATTTCTGTCTCAGCTTCAAGTTTTCCCAGTGATGACCCGGCTCGATTTCTGACTATGCTGCAGTTTCACCAGTGCACCTGCCACCAAATAGTGGCCATTCTTAGGACCAAGAACTGGGAATTCATCCTGTAAAGTTCATACCTCCTTGCAGGTGTTGATGGGGTTTTTACGTCTGGCTGTTTCACAGATCTGCTCTTCACAGCCAGCTTCAGGCTCCCACTTCCTGTTCAGGCTGTGGGTGGTTCTGCAGCTTCAGGCTCCCACTTCCTGTTCAGGCTTTGGGCGGTTCTACAGCTTCAGATTCCGCTGTGAACAGTTCTACAGCAGTGATTGACATTTCAGTTCTGCTATGCCTAACTGAGCCTGTTAGAAAGACATTGGTGATGGAAGGGTCTAAACAGCAGGGCACAACACTACAGAGCTCTAAAGGGTTAAAGTTTTTCAGTAAGAAAGATAAACAAGCTCCTGTGCTGCTGGTAAGACACAGCAGAAAGTGACCTCATCATCCAGGCCAGGGCTGCTAGCAGGGCCGGAACAAGGCATTTTGGTGCCCTAAGCAAGTACGACCAATGGCGCCCCTCCGCCCCCCCCCCCCCCCCCCAAAAAAATAGAATCTGGCCCTAACGTAACGCACGTATCTGCACCCTCCCCTGCCGAGCAGCAGCAGCCACCGATAACTGCGTTGCAGTCAGGCAGTCGCAGCGTTATAAACCAAGAAAGGGCTTTTATAGAGTAAGTGTTTGTGCGCCCCCCACGTGACAGACAGAGGTGGCGCCCTAGGCAATCCCCCCACCTCTGCCTACCCATCATCCCGGCCCTGGCTGCTAGAGCAAAGAGAGATGGTTGGTAACCTAGGGAAGCTTGTGTACACAAGCAAGAGATAAGAACTGCTCTAACTCTGAAATGAAGCAAAATTAGACAGCAATGTATTTGATAATAGTCTTCTTTGTACCTTTGCCTACATGTTTAAAGCCAATCAATGTGGGAAGAAACCCCCTTTAAAGATGAAAAATTCTTAGACTTTACATTCGAGTGATATTTTCTGATATTAAGTCTGTAATGTGACTCACATGCATTCACTTTAACAGAAGTTTTTTAAACTCCTTAGAAACCTCCCCCCCTCACCCCTCCCATCACACATTTATTTATAAATGTTGGTAGTTACAGGTGACACAAGCGTTAGTGGCCGGGATTTGAGATAACGCTGATCTCTGCCACATAACCTCCTAGATGCAACGGTCAATGTGACTTCGGCATCTAAGAAATTACAAAATGTTGTGGACCCCTTTTCACTGCCTGATTGGTTGCCCCCCATAACATGATTGCTGTGATGGCAGCAGGGGACCTGATGAAGAACCTTAGGTCTGCCATTATTGTACTCCTAAAAATAAAGTTTGGTCTGCACATCCAAAATGATTAGCATAGGTGCATGCTGGTGTGGCAGCAAAATGCAAACACAACACCATATCAGCAGCACTCTACTAGCACCAAAACACAGTCACAGGGGACATAGGAATATTTTGGAAAAGCATTTCTGCTAGTTTTAAATACATAAAAACTTGAGGTTCTAAGTGTACATTTTTGATCAAAACTGTAAAGGCCCATCTGCCACGGCAAGGCGACCTTATCTGCCCATCCGCACAGACTTTTTTTATCCCTTTAACGACCGCATTTTAGGTTGATTGTCTGCAGCGACGTCTTTTGACGTTGCTGCAGAACACAGTCCCCCCCTGTACTGGGAACTCCCATAGAACAGAATGGAGAACACAGAGCATCCCCTGTACTGGGAAATCCCATAGAACAGAATGGAGAACACAGTGCTCCCTGTACTGGGAACTCCCATAGAACAGAATGGAGAACACAGAGCTCCCCTGTACTGGGAAATCCCATAGAACAGAATGGAAAGAACACAGCACTCCTCTGTACTGGGAACTCCCATAGAAAGAATGGAGAACACAGCCTCCCCTGTACGGGAAATCCCATAGAACAGAATGGAGAGAACACAGCACTCCTCTGTACTGGGAACTCCCATAGAACAGAATGGGGAACACAGAGCTCCCCTGTACTGGGAAATCCCATAGAACAGAATGGAGAGAACACAGCACTCCCATGCACTGGGAACTACCATAGAACAGAATGGAGAACACAGAAGCTCCCTGTATGGGAAATCCCAAGAACAGATGGAGAGAACACCGCACTCCCTGTACTGGGAACTACCATAGAACAGAATGGAGAGAACACAGTGCTCCCCTGTACTGGGAAATCCCATAGAAAGAATGGAGAGAAACACAGTCTCACCCTGTACTGGGAACTCCCATAGAACAGAAATGGAGAACACTGCTCCCATGCACTGGCAACTACCATAGAACAGAATGGAGAGAACACAGTGCTCCCCTGTACTGGGAACTCCCATAGAACAGAATGGAGAACACAGAGCTCCCCTGTACTGGGAACTCCCATAGAATAGAATGGAGAGAACACAGCGCTCCCCTGTACTGGGAACTCCCATAGAACAGAATGGAGAGAACACAGTGCTCCCCTGTACTGGGAACTACCATAGAACAGAATGGAAAGTCGTGCACAAGCGTGACCAGCTGTTCATTCTGAGATGACACTTTCGGGGGCCCGTTCCCATGATACAGTAGAGCTGGGACCCACCGTTATGTGATATGCCATCAAAGTATAGGATAGGAACACTCCTTTACGTGATATTGGGGACCCTGGGATCGATAGACTCTGACAAAGTGTCCCTCAGACCAGAGAAGCTTGCACGTTCCTTGGCTAGACTGATATGATTGACTCTAAACGATGCTTCTCACTTCTCTGCCCAGTTGACCTCTTACACTCAGTTGCTTCCACAATTTGCTTTCCTCAACCTTTTGCCATCAGGAGTCACAAATCATCTTCACGTCTCATCTATTATCTGGAATCTCTCAAATGTCCGTCAAGAACGTCTTGAGGACACGCATCCCCTTCCACTGCCCCAACCTGTCCTGCTGACTTCTCACCTGCTTTTCCTTTCCCAAACCCCCAGGATTCGGTGTCTCCAGCTTTTACCATACTTTCTGTACCATTCCCTGTAGCTTTAGCTCCTGTGAGGAGGTCCAGATGTGATCGGAGAGGGTCAGTAGGTCCCCGCTGATGGTGGTGGCTCTACTATTTTGAGTACTTCACATTAAATGGATTTATCTGATCAGGCTTGAACCTTTCTCGCCTCTTCTTAGCCTTTTGACTGCACATATTTGTGCCTGAAGGGCTCGTCCTCCCTCTTGTTCAGGTCTATCTAGTAAACATCTATCCAATGGGTGACAAATTCACAAATTTCACTTTGTTCATGGCAGACACACTACATCAGAACAAAAGAGACTTCACCCTCCTTGGTCTGTGGTTTCAGTATGTGCCACCACTCTTGATCCATGAAATGTGATAGCTCTTAGATAGGCATTCACTTACCTGTCCTCCCCATTTTATCTTATAACAGAGTTTAAAAGGATACTTTCACCTTAGGGATTTTTATGGTATGCAAAAGGATATGCCCCTTTAAAAGGGGTTTGGTCCCGTCCCACCTCTGGGATGTGCACTTATTTTCGGGAAAGACCCCATTGGCATACTCTTCTTCAGTTCTATGGGATTCGAGTACAAGAACATTCGCTCCCCCGTATGGGGAACCCCCCCCTAGGGAGAATGGGGACACAGTGCTCCCCTTTTATTGGAACCCCATAGAACAGAAAGGAGAACACAGCGCTCCCCCGTACGGGAATCCATAGAACAGAATGGAGAACACAGCGCTCCCCCTTTTCTGGGAACCCCCCTGAACAGAATGGAGAACACAGCCACCTGTACTGGGGGAAATCCATAGAACGATGGAGAACCAGCCCCCCCTGTATGGGAATCCCATAAACAAAATGGAGAACCCATTCCTGTTGGGAATCCCATAGAAAGAAGGGAGTGAACACAGCGTTCCCCCGTACGGGGAAATCCATAGAACAGAAGGGAGAGAAACAAGGTCCCCCTTTCTGGGAACTCCGAGGAATGGCGAAACACAGCGCTCCCCCCTTACTGGGAACTCCCCAAAAAAAATGGAGAACACGCTTCCCCCTGTACTTTGAACTCCCATCGAACAAATGGAGAAACAGTGCTCCCCTGTACTGGGGAAAACCCATAAGGGGGAATGGAGAGAACAAAACCCCCTCCCGTACTGGGAACCCCATAGAACGAAGGGAGAGAACCAGCGCCCCCTGTACGGGAACTCCCATAGAAAGAAGAAAGAACACAGCGCTCCCCCTGTACTGGAAATCCCTAGAGGAAAGGAAAACACGTGCTCCCCCTGTATGGGAACTCCCATAGAACAGAATGGAGAGAACACAGACTACCCTGTATCGGACTCCATAGACCAGAATGGAGGAACACAGGCGCTCCTGTACTGGGAACTCCCATGAAAAATAGAGGAACACAGTGCTCCCTGTACTGGGAACCTCCATAGAGGTATGAGGAACACAGCCTCACCTTTACTGACTCCATAGCTAGGGAGTTTAGACAACCAGCGCTTCGCTCCTGTACTGGGAACTCCCATAGACAGAAGTGGAGAGAACACAGCGCTCCCTGTACTGGGAACTCCCATAGAACAGAATGGAGAAAACACAGCGCTCCTCCTGTACGGGAACTCCATAGAACAGAATGGAGAGAACACAGCGCTCCCCTGTACTGGGAACTCCATAAGGAAGAATGGCGAAACAAGCGCTCCCCTGTACTGGGAACTCCCATATCACAGAATTGAGAACACAGCATTCCCCTGTTCTTTGATCTCCCATAGAACAGAATGGAGAACACAGTGCTCCCCTGTACTGGGAACACCCATAGAGGAGAATGGAGAGAACACAGCCCTTCCCTGTACTGGGAACTCCCATAGAACAGAAGGGAGAGAACACAGCTATCCCCTGTACTGGGAACTCCCAAAGAACAGAAGAGAGAACACAGCGCTCCCCTGTACTGGAAACTCCCATAGAGGAGAAGGAAAACACAGTGCTCCCCTGTACTGGGAACTCCCATAGAACAGAATTGAGAGAACACAGCACTCCCCTGTACTGGGAACTCCCATAGACCAGAATGGAGAGAACACAGCGCTCCTGTACTGGGAACTCCCTAGAACGATAGAGAAACAGTGCTCCCTGACTGGGAACTCCATAGAGGAGAAGGAGAGAACACAGCGCTCCCCTTTACTGGAACTCCATAGAACAGAAGGGAGAGAACACAGCGCTCCCTTTACTGGAACTCCCATAGAACAGAAGGTAGAGAACACAGCGCTCCCCCTGTACTGGGAACTCCCATAGAAGAATGGAGAGAACACAGCGCTCCTCTTACGTGGACTCCATAGAACCAGAATGGAGAGAACACAGCGCTCCCTGTACTGGGAACTCCTATAGAACAGAATGGAGAACACAGCGCTCCCCTGTACTGGGAACTCCCATAGAACAGAATGGAGAGAACACAGCGCTCCCCTGTACTGGGAAATCCAATAGAACAGAATGGAGAACACAGAGCTCACCTGTACTGGGAACTCCCATAGAACAGAATGGAGAACACAGCACTTCCCTGTACTGGGAACTCCCATAGAACAGAATGAAGAACACAGTGCTACCCTGTACTGGGAATGCCCATAGAGGAGAATGGAGAGAACACAGCGCTCCCCTGTACTGGGAATTCCCATAGAACAGAATGGAGAACACCATGCTCTCCTGTACTGGAAACTCCCATAGAGTCTGTTTATTTAAAGAGGTGTGAGTATCTACAATATAGCTGAGTGGTTAGCACTTCTGCCTTTCATCATATGATGAATGGTGAAAATGTTCATTATTTAATTTGCAAACTTCCCATGTCAATATTTACTTCATGGTAAAACCCTTTTAAAGAAGAAGAAAGGTAAAGTTCAGGAATAGCCAAGTCCCAGTCCTGACGTTAATCCAATAGAAACATGCTGGTAGGACCTGAAGCCAAAAGCTCATGGGAGGAAGCCACCAACATAAATGAGGTTAGGCTGTTCTGTACATAGGCATGGGCTAACATTTCTCCAAGCCAATGTGCAGGACTAATCAACAATTGCCGGAGATGTTTTGGTGCAGTTACTGCCGCACATGGCGGTCATACCAAATACTGAACGCAAAGGTTCACATACTTTTACCACTCACTGATATGTGATATTGGATTGAACAAGTCTAATATTTTAATTCTGTTCACTTTTTCTACTTTTAGGACTGGTGTGAAAATCTTATGTAATTTTAGGGCAAATTTATGCAGAAATATAAACATTTCTGAAGGGTTCACAAACTTTCAAGCCTGACAGTATATGTGGGCCTTATTTTATGCTATATATCTCCAACATATTCCACTATGTAGACAAATGTAGCCCATGGGATGCTTCTGTATACAAAAGTGGAATCAACAAAATTTCTCTCTGTAAAAAGATACAACAACAATAGCCGGCCCAACACAGGCCAAAAGGACAATCACTTGGTCTTCATCAGGAGTTGAGGTTGGATACATGTGACGTATGCCAAATGTTCCTGCAAGGACAGTATGAATATAGCTTTCATTGTATTCGTTTTATCTACAGTATTTTAATAAAATTTGTCGAGAATTTTTTTTTTGGGGGGTAATATAAAATATGAAAAATAAATATTAAAAATACCAATTTAATGATATAATTTTAAAGGTAACCATGCATCAAGAATATAAAGGATTGGTAACAGGGAGGTCTTGTTTCCATCAGGTATCTCTGCATTATCATTACTGTATTTCAATGGAGATTCTTGATGAAAATATAATATATCTTCACAAAAAGCCAAATTTATGTTGGGTTTTGTAGGTGCAAAGAAATGCTTATAGTCACATCACCAGTTTGGCTAATCTCTACTTGTTAGAAAGGTATCTTGGCAATAAACTGATCACAAAGTCCCCCCCCCCCACCCCCGGACGTGACTTCCACCAATCAGTGGTAATCCATTGGGTTACTTGAATGTTACGTTTCCCTGCAGCGCCACCACAGGGGAAATGAAGCATTACACCTTGTCCATTCATATGAGGGAGTTGTCTATGTAATGTAGGAGAGGTTCTCCGTTGTAGATGCTCTTTGTAACTGCTCTGTACTGCCAGGCCTGGACTGGCCATGTAGCGGTAATTCATAAATTCTGCTGATAGTTGAGGTAGGACCACCCAAATTCCAAGCTTAATGTGGTTTTCTTACCATGGTGTTTCACAGAGCCACAGCCAACTTACCTACATGTTAAAAGCCAATCATTGTGGTGATAAAAGCCCTTTGAATGCTTGAGATGGGAATAACCTTTTAACAGTAGCAAAATCTGCATTAGATTTTCAGAGTGCAACTTCCTGCAACGATCCCAAAGTTTGGATGTAATGTCCCCCAATAAGGCTACAGTTTGGATATGGTTTTCTCTGACAATCCCAGAGTTTGGATATAATGTCCTCCACAATCCTAGAGTTTGGATGTAATGTCCTCCACAATCCCAGAGTTTGGATATAATGTCCTCCAACAATCCCAGAGTTTGGATGTAATGTCCTCCACAATCCCAGGAGTTTGGATGTAATGTCCTCCAACAATCCAGGTTTGGATGTAATGTCCTCCACAATCCCAGAGTTTGGATATAATGTCCTCCAACAATCCCAGAGTTTGGATGTAATGTCCTCCACAATCCAAGAGTTTGGATGTAATGTCCTCCACAATCCCAGAGTTTGGATGTAATGTCCTCCACAATCCCAGAGTTTGGATGTAATGTCCTCCAACAATCCCAGAATTTGGATGTAATGTCCTCCAACAATCCCAGAGTTTGGACGTGACTTCATCCAACAATCCCAGAGTTTGGATGTAATGTCCTCCACAATCCCAGAGTTGGATGTAATGTCCTCCAACAATCCCAGAGTTTGGAGAAATTTGTCCTCCACAATCCCAGAGTTTGGTTTTGTAATGCCCCTCCAAAATTTCCCAGAGTTTGGATGTGACTTCCTTCAACAATTCCAGAGTTTTGATGTAACTTCCTCCAACAAATACAGAACTTGGATATAACTTCTTTCAACAATTCCAGAACCTGGATGTAACTTTTTCCAACAATCCCAGAACCTGGATGTAACTTTTTCCAACAATCTCAGAATTTGGATGTAATGTCCTCCATCAAGGCCACGGTTTGGATGTGATTTTCTCTGACAATCCCAGAAATTGGATGCGACTTCCTTCAACAATTCCAGAACTTAGGTGTAACATCTTCCAACAATTCCAGAATGTGGATGTAACTTCTTCCAACAATCCCAGGATTTGGATGTGACTTCTTCCAACAATCCCAGGATTTGGATGTGACTTCTTCCAACAATCCCAGGATTTGGATGTGACTTCTTCCAACAATTCCAGATTTGGATGTAACTTCTTTCAACAATTCCAGAATTTGGATGTAACTTCTTCCAACAATCCCATGGTTTGAATGTAACTTCCTTCAACAATTCCAGAATTTAGAGGTTACTCCTTCCAACAATTTCAGAACTTGGATGTAACTTCTTCCAACAATCCCTGGATTTGGATGTAACTTAATCCATCAATCCCAGAGTGTGGATATTATATTCTTCAGCAATTCTATAATATGGATGTGACTTCCTCCACACTAATAGTGTCTAATATAAGAAGCAGTAAAAGGTGCACAATGCCCTAAAAACAATCAGACCTTCACTTTCATTAGTCATTCTTGTATTACAATAAAGGAAGATAATGCTGATTAAAGCCTATTTATTTAATAATTTAATAGCTGTCACATGAGTCTTCTACATGGAGAAGTAAAATCAAATTCCTAGTAACAGGGTTCCAACCTATCACGTGCCATTTATAATACTGTTGTTGTTTTCTCTAGCTAAGGGGGCTGTGGGCTACCAGAGGCACCAGCGTCCAGGTGAGACTTCTACCTCCACATGTCCTATAGCTAAATTTTAATATATTGTAATGAGCAAATGGAAGTTATGTTTAACTAATTTCTCCTTTCTGATCTAATTCTATTTAATGTTCTGGGTTGCTTACCGCAATATGATTGTTTTGTCAGTCGGGTGGCACGGGCTCAGGAGTTGAGCTGAAGCCATTTATAGAGGGAGCGGACTGTAACATAAAGTGGAGCGCCTGTAGCAACAGCCAGAATTGGAGTGGATTGGGGCCATTTACCCCCTAGATGCTGCAGTCTATGGCAATCATAGCATCTAGGTGGTTAGACCGAGTGCTCTCTCGGTCAGCCCATCGACCCCCACAATTTTGCATGGCAACTAAAGCCTGACAAAGGCCTCCAAATCTGTCATACATGTGAGCCTATTGGATTCTGATATAAACAGAGTAACATAATATACTAAAGTGTAAAACTATATAATGAATAAAATAATGTAAAAAATAACTAAACAAACCCTTTCATCAATAAAAATGCATTAATACTGGAATAAAAAGCAAAAAAACTACATACTGCATTTGTAACCAGCTGTTAAATAAAACAAATAAAAAAATTATCCCCACAATAAATTCTATTAAAAAATAATAAAAACTATCTTGCGCCCTATTCTTGTTCATCTTACCTTGTGGAAAACAATATAAAGCAATCAAAAGGTCATAAAAACCCAAAACGACACCAACGAAAACTACACTCGGCCCACAAAAAACAAGACCTCACACAGCTCTTTTGACACCATTTTTTTTTTTTTTGTAAAACAGAAAAAAAGTATATAAATTTATAAAAACATTTGTATGGCTCAGCAGAATAAAGTGAACACGTCAATTATACTGAAAGGAGAATGCTGTACGAAAAAAAATAACAAGAATTCCAGTAATGTTGTGGTTTTTTTTAATTCTGTATTGCAAATTATTGTACAAAAGTAGAAAAAAATAATTAAAAAATCCCTAATCACATCAACTCAGAAAACAGTTAACATCCCAATTATGTTTCATGGTTAGCAAAAAAAAAAAACACAAAAAAAAATATTGTAGCTTCTTCTATTTTTTTTTTTTTTTGGGTTGTTCACCCTGACCACCTCAGCCCCTTCCCGGGAAATAGAATAAAAAGTTCTCAAAGTTTCAAGTGTTCCAAAATTTTGCCCATGAAGACTTCAAAATGTTTTAGAAATAAAAAACAAAACTAAAAACAGCGTCATTACATTACGAGACATTACTGTCAAATAAAATTAAAAAAATTATGGCTCGGAGAAAAAAATTTATTTCTACTTTTTTTAAAGTGTTTTTATTATGCAAAAGTACTAAACATAAATAAATGATATGTTTGGTATCAACACACACAAAAAAAAAGTTAGGACGTCAAGTATTATAGTAATACAAAATGGACCTCTATATATAATTCAAATCGCATGTGCTGGAGTGATTCTTTTTGGGCGCCTTCTCTTCCACCCAATGCCTCTGCACAACATATATATGTAAGTCACTCCTCAAGCTTTCAATACTCTTCAAAAATGTATTTATTCCAATAATTGTGGCCATAAAAATGCACAAATATATGCTACACACATTTAAAAGTCAAAGCACTTGCGATTCAGTGGTGGTCGCCTACCACGGAGTAACCTCAGATAGTTTCCATGAGTTTGCTAAGAGCGTGATCTCTTTCAGTCCTGTGGCCATGACGGCCTCCTCAGGTGTGTATGCCACACCGCGACGTTTCGGGGCCTTCATGATTTGGAGTGGAACGGAGGAAGAGTTAGACCAATTTTTTTCCTATCTTAACAGTTGCCATATATCAATACAATTTACTATTAACAAAGGTCTTGATAAAGTGCAATATTTAGACGTAGAAGTGATAAAACAACGTTATATAGAAAAGAAACAGATAAAAATTATTTATTGCGTAGGGATAGTTTTCACTGCCCTACAGTATTCCTAAGAGTCAAACGGCACTTCTTACCGTATGTTTCACCCATACACCCTAATAGATTGTAAGCTCTCACGAGCAGGGCCCTCACACCTTGTGTCTCATTTGTAAGTACTTTTAATGTGTAATGACTGTATGTTTACCCTTGAATTTGTAAAGTGCTGCGGAATATGTTGGCGCTATAGAAATAAAGATTATTAGTATTATTATTATTATTTACTCGTATTCAACGTATTTGCACTGAAGATGAGGACTATTTAAAAAAACATGGACATGTTAATAGATCCATTTTGTGAAAAAGGATACAATAGAGTTGACTTGGAGAAGATTGGTAGAGAAGTTGCCCATATGGAGTTAAAAAAATTTGGGGAAAAAAACCAAACAGATAGCCAACAAAAAAGGAACGGGTTTTTTGTTTATACATTACATCTTATGATAGTCATTTAAATTTGATTGCTAATGTTATTAGGAAATGGTGGAAAGTGTTGCAAAAGATCAAAAATTTGGGAATTTATTAGATAAACTCCCTAGATTTGTGTATAAAAAAAGGAAAGACATGGGGAAAATAAACTCTTAAGACCCAAAATTTAGGAGCCCCAAAAAAAAAATAAGATAAAAAACTTTGGGTACCCAAACAGACGGGTTTACAATTTCCTGTATTTCATGTCAAAAAATTGTTCAGAATAAAAAAAGGCCCAGATTTAAATTTCCACCCCAAAAGTTAAGGGTTTATTACCCATGTGAGGGTAAACAACGTATGTCCCTTTTAAAATGCCCCTTGGGGAAAATTAAATTATTGGACAAAACAACAAAAAAAAATTTAAAGACTAGCCCTTAATAAAACATAAGTAAAATTTATTAGAGGGTTTTAAAGCAATTGAATCTGAGAGAAAGCACAACACAAAAAAAGAAACTAAAAACAGGATTTAAAAGAAAAAGGGATAAGTTTGGTAAAAACTTCGTTAGCGAGACACTTGGGAAAGGAACCCAAACCCAAAAACACCCGTGATTTAAGATGGCAGATTGCAGAACAAAATTGCAGGTGTAGATGACTACCCAAATCAAGCGGGCGACTTTTCCCAAAGGGAGTTTAAAATTGGCTTTTCTCATTGGAACACTACCCCCCCGTGGTCTAAATGGGAATTTTAATTTTTTTTTTTATGTGACCCATTTTCTTGTTTTGTCTTTTTTTTTTTAAATTTTTTTGGGTTTTGGGAGTAAGTTTTGCAATATTTTCATTTTGTTTAAAAAAAAAAAGGGGCCGGGATGCATGGTGTGCACGTTTTGGGGGAAAGGGGGGGTGGCCCTCGAAACTCCCCGGTGTCGATACACAGTCATGTCGTCAGGGCCCCGGATTTGGAAAGAATCACGCTTAAAGAAAAAGTCAGGGAAAAACATCTAAGGTTACCCCCGGGTAGGAGACCGCTACTGAATCGAATTTGCTTTTATGATTTTTAAAATTTGTGGGGTAGCATATTTTTTTGTGCACTTTTATGGCCAAAAATTTTTTGGAAAATAAATACATTTTTGAAGATTTACTGAAAAGTTGAGGATGATTTTAACTATTTATTTTTTTTTTTGAATTTGTAAAGTGCTGCGGAATATGTTGGCGCTATATAAATAAAGATTATTATTATATGTTGTGCAGGACGTCAAGTATGTCACTTGGTGAACACAAAAAAAACCTTAAAAAAAAAAAAACCAAAATGTTTTTAGAACTGCTTTTATGTTTTTCCTTTTCTCTCCCCCCCAAAAAAGAAAAAAAAAGTAGTATGTACCCCAAAATGATACACATGAAAATGCAAAATGTTTTTCCCCAAAAAAAAAGCCCCCACACGCTCTTTTATTTTGCCAAAAATAAATAAACCCCCATAAAAAAAAAAATGTAGATTTGGGAAAAAACCCTTTTTTTTTGGATGGGAAAAAGAAACAAAAAGGGAAACTAAAAAAATCATGCACAGAATTGATTTTTTTTTTTTTGTTTAATTTTTTTAATTTTTTTCCCCCCTCCTTTTAAAAAAGTTAAAGGGGGTTTTCCCACACAGGGATTGTGCTTTTATGTTAAAATCTTGCCAAAAAAAAAGTCCAAATTTGCAATATGTGTCCATTAACAGTGTCCTTTCCTATTCCGAGATATCCCCTCTTGTATGGGCCGCATCAGCTCCTCAGGTCTCTATAGCTACAGACCTGTTTGATCTCTCCTGATAGGCTGCCAGCACTGGTTGCCATAGCTACAGACCTGGTTTCTACTGCAGTCTAATAGAATCCAGTAAACACGCCCCTGAATTCAAAATGAAACCAAGTAAACAGGACTGAGGTAAGATGAATCAATGTAGTGAGACAACCCCTTTAATAAAAGTTAATCAATAAGTTATATATAAGCCAAAATTATGCCATTTGAAAAACACAACTTGTGTCAAAAAACAAGGCCTAATATGACTTCCTCGACAAAAAATGAAGTACATAATGGCTCTTGGAATGTAACGATGAAGACAACTAAAACAATTGCTATGTTATGAGAGACAAAACTGGCTGTGCCCTTAAAAGGGGTGGTTGAATAAAAAAAAACTCAATAACATTGGGACAGACACAGAAAAATGCAGCCGTGTGGGTGTTCAGGCAAGTGTTCCTCAAAGAAATGCTTAGTTTATCCTGGAGAAGAGGGATCAGAACAGAAGGATGAAGGACATGGTGGCCAACCATGGAGCACACACACTGGAGAACACATTGTACAATGTCTCCATCATCAATGAATTGCAATCTATTAATCCATTAGATGGGTTGTTCCCCCAAAAAATGCAATGAAATTGGGGCCAGAGTGGACATAAAAATGTCAAAAAAACCACAAAAAACCTGATACTAACCTAGGTGTCCTTTGCCGCTCTGGAGTTCCTGGTAATCCGCTCCTCTTCACTTCCGGGTTCTTGCCCTAACAACAAAAGAGACGAAGTTTGAGCTCTAGTTACTTACAATGGAGCATGAGCCTCTCTTCTGTGTTGGGACCATAACTCGAGAGTAAATAGGAGCGGATCACCGGGAACTTTAGAGTGACAGGCAACAGGTAAGCTTTGTGATTTTTTTTTTTATTTCTCTAATTTAATTGAAATTTTTTTGTGGACAAAACCCTTTAAGAGTTTAACAGATTTCAATTCACTGAGGACGGGGTTGTTGTACGGTGTGGTCTCCAGTGTGTGCGCGCACTCCATGTTTGGCCACCACGTCCTTGATGTTTGTATTATTTCGGCTCTGATCAGTCGTCTCCAGGATGAACTAAGCATTTCTTTAAAGAACACTTGACTAAACACCCGTATTTCTGCATTTCCTCAGAATCAGCGCGACATTTAGTGGTGGGGCTTAAGTTCTCCCTCAAGCAAGAAATAGCTTGCCCAGATTAAGCAGAGATTGTATATTTGATCCAGGGAGTAAGGTTAGTTTGACAAGTCGTGACGCCTATGGACTGTGCGTCCTATTTCAGGGCTTCCTTGACTGTCAAGACAGTAATGTTTTACTTACTATGAGAGAAAACTTAGGTTCTTCTTGACCTTGAAGAACACAAGATTCTAAAGGTTCTATCTCCAGACATCTCCCCTCACGCAATCTCTGCTCCTCACAGGACCTTCTTCTCTGCTCTCCTCTTATCAGCTCCTCCCATAACCGTCTCCAAGACTTCTCCGTGCTTCCCCCACACTCTGGAACTCACTGCCCCAACACAGACTCTCCCCCACTCTCACTTGCCTCAAAGGTAACCTGAAAACCCATCTCTTCAGGATTGCCTATAACCAACAATAACCCAGTTGCTACTATTCCACCCCACAAACATGTCCGCCCCTCACCTTCTGTCTCTTCCCACCTTCCCTGTGGACTGTAAGCCCTCATGGGCAGCGACCTCTCTCCTTCTGTACCAGTTGTTAGTTATTAATTTGTCACTTTTGTACTTGTTTGACTTATGTTATGTATGAAACCCGATTGTACAGCGCCCTGGAACCAAGGGCGCTCTAAAATAAATAATAAAAATAAGTGACGAATTGGGTCTTGGATAGCGAAGGAGGGAATGAAGTCCTCACATCACTACTGTAATGTTTGATAACCCAGAACTAGGTCCATGGCACAGAACAGTCTGGTGATCATGGATCTTATAAGATCAGAGATCACTCATAGAGTTCTCTTTTTCCATATGATAATCCAGACTATTCCAACCTTGAAAAACATTTGTAAAGAAAAAAGCTAAAGAGATAACCTGCTGTATCTTTAAAATGAAGCAAAATCAGAAGACAGATGTAAATTTACCTTTGCCTGCATGTTAAAAACTAATCCATGAGGTAGGGATACCCTTTTAAATAAAGTTTCTCTAAAACAGACTCAATCAACATTGATGAAACTATGTGGCAGGACGGGCACCAGCACTGGGGCAATAGGCAAAGCATTTGTTTCCATAGAGCAGAACATCTCAGAGTAGGTTTTTATCTTTATCTTCTGGCCTTCAGCCATAGCTTTATGGTTTGTTTTCATAACTATAAGTCATCTTGGCATTTCTGGGAGACGTCTTTTAGGCATTTTTGGGTGCATATATACTAGTGCTTAATTTAGATGATTATATTATTTTATATATTATATATATATATATTATATATATATATATATAGTATCTCTCAAAAGTAAGTACACCCCTCACATTTTTGTAAATATTGTATTATATCTTTTCAAGGGACAACATTGAGGATTTGCCACTTTGATACAATGTAAAGTAGTCATTGTACAGCTTCTATAACAGTATAAATTTGGTGCCCTCAAAATAACTCAACATACAGCCAACAATGTCTAAACCACTAGCAACAAAAGTGAGTACACCCCTAAGTGACAACAAAAGTCAGTACACTTCTAAGTGACAACAAAAGGAGAGTACACTGCTAAGTGAAAATGGAAAAATTGTGCCCAATTTGCTCTTTTCCCTCCACGGTGTCATGTGACTCATTAGTGTTACAAGGTCTCGGGTGTGAATGGGGATCCGGTGTGGTAAATTTTGGTGTTATCGCTCTCACACGCACTCATACTAGTCACTGGAAGTCCAACATGGCCCCTAATGGCAAAGAAATGTCCGAGAATCAGAAATAAATAATTGTTGTTCTACCTAGAGATGGCCGAGGCTATAAGAAGATGCCAACATCCTGACACTGAGCTGCACCGTGGTGGCCAAGACCATACAGCGGTTTAACAAGACAGGTTCCACTCAGAACAGGCCTCACTATGGGTGACCAAAGAAGTTGAGTGCACGAGCTCAGTGTTATATCCAGAGATGAGTGCTGCCAGCATTGCTGAAGAGGTTACAGATAGTGTCAAGTGTATGTGGTGGCACCAGGAGGAGTACAAAGACAAGTGTGTCTGCCTACAGTCAAGCATGGTGGTGGGAGTGTCATGGTTTGGGGCTGCATGAGTGCTGCCGGCTGTGGGGAGCTACAGTTCATTGAGGGAACCATGAATGCCAACATGTACTGTGACATACTGAAGCAGAGCATGATCCCCTCCCTTCTGGGCCGCAGGGCAGTATCCAACATAACGACCCCAAACACCTCCAAGACGACCACTGCCTTGCTAAAGAAAATGAGGGTAAAGGTGCTGGACTGGCCAAGCATGTCTCCAGACCTAAACCCTATGGAGCATCTGTGGGGCCTCCTCAAACAGAAGGTGGAGGAGCGCAAGGTCTCTAACATCCACCAGCTCCGTGATGTCGTCATGGAGGAGGGAAGAGGATTCCAGTGGCTGCAACCTGTGAAGCTCTAGTGACCTCCATGCCCAAGAGAGTTAAGGCAGTGCTGGAAAATAATGGAGACCGCACAGAAAATTGCCATTTTGGGCACAATTTTTCCATTTTCACTCACTGTTGTTGTCACTTAGGGGTGTACTCACTTTTGCTACATTGATGACTGTGTTGAGTTATTTTGAGTTCACCAAATTTCCCCTGTGATACAAGCTGTACTGAATACTTTACATTGTACAGTTTCAGATCCTCAGTGTTGTCCTATGAAGAGATATGATACAATATTTACAAATCTGTGAGGGGTGTCCTTACTTTTGTGAGACTCTGTATACATAATGGAGGAATATTGTGTTATTTTCCTACACATTTTGTCCTTGATTTTACTGGCAGAAAATCATGAGAAAGAAATTCATGGTGAAAGTGACTGTGATTTTTATATCTAACCGTGTGATGTTGTTTGCCACAGATCAGACCATTTCTAGGAGCTGACGCTTGGGGCTGCCATGTGGAGGAGGCTACATACTATGGAGACACTTTTTAATTGAATTATTATGCCTGTAGGGAAACCTCCCTCTGTACATCGGGCATCTTGGGAACTTGCTGTGACAGTTTTACTGTCCGAATCATAGAGAATCGCACAAAAAACCCTTTGTCTGACGCACATGGAAGGGCATATGCAACCCTTTGTTTGAGAGCGGAAGATCATATAAGTCCATGGGTTGTTATAAGTTGCAGGATGTACAAAGCCATAATATGACCAAGAGCTCTAATGGTCCATGTACACAGACTATGCTATTCATGAATCCCATACGTCATGTGGCGTCCTTACAGGTCTGTAATACAAATCTGTAGCGTCCATGTGCAACCTTGAATAGGTATTCCCACCACAATGATTAGCTTTAAACATGTAAGCAAAAGTTTAAAAAAAAAAAAAAAAAAAAAAAAAAGACTATTACCAAATACATTGCTGTTCTGATTTTGCTTCCGTTCAAACTAGAGCAGTTCTTATCTTCTGCTTCTGTAGACACCTTTCCCTAAGTTACTGGCCACCTATCTCTGCTCTAGCAGTGGCCAGGATGGTGATGTCACTGTTTATGTCTCTTAATGACAAACCATAACCCTTTAGAGCTTTGGAGCCTTCTGCCCTGCTGTTTTGACTCTTCCATCACCAATGTCCTTCTACCAGGCTCAGCTACAAATAGCAGAACTGAAATGTCAATCACTGTTGTAGAACCACCCACAGCTTGAACAGGAAGTGGGAGCCTGAAACTGTAGAACCACCCACAGACTGGACAGGAAGTGGGAGCCTGAAGCTGTAGAACTGCCCACAACCTCAGGATGTAGCAACCTGAAAATGTAAAACCACCCACAGCCTGAACAGGAAGTGAAAGCTTTAACTCCTTAACGACCGCCCACCGTCTTTTGGGGTCGGGCATTTCAGGTCGTTCGTCTACAGTGACATCTTTTGGCGTCGCTGCAGATATCGGAGTTTGCGGTGCCCGGTGCCGAAGCAGTGCTGAGACCGGGGCTTTACTACCTCCGCTCCCTGGTGCTTTAACCATTTGATTGCCGCGGATCGTCACCGCAGCGCAATCAAAGGGTTTCCCTGCTCTTTCGCGTGATCAGAATGCCCGGTGACCCAACAGAGCCCGGAGAACGTCTGCACAGTCAGCCCTGGCGATCTAGAGTAGCCCAAGGGCTGTCTGTGTAAGAAGCCAGTGATCAGGACAGACTGTGAGCTGCTCTGATCACTGCCAGACTGACACAGATTATAATGTATTGGCATATAAGAATATGCTAATACATTACTATGTGTAAAAAAAAAAAAAATGTAAATAGCCTGTAGAATTAATCTAACAAGTTATTAAGTGTGAAATTTGAATGGTGTAAAAAAAACCAAAAAAAATTAAAAAGAATTGAAAAAAAATTCTGCAATTATTTATAAGTGATCTTAAACTACTCCCCTATAAAGTACAACTCAAACAACTGCATCATTGAAAAAATAAAAAAGTTACAACTGTTGAAACGCAAGGAGGCAAAAAGTACAAAAATGTGCTGGTCATTAACCACTTTTCAGGCCTGGGGCTTAAGGGGTTAAGCTGTAGAACCACCCACAGCCTGAACAAGACATGGGAGCCTGAAGCTGTAGAACCACCCACAGCTGGAATAGAAATTGAGAGTCTGTAGCTCTAGAACCACCCACAGCCTGAAGTGGGAGCCTAAAGCTGTAGAACCATCCACAGCCTGAACAGGACATGGGAGGTTGAAGCTGTAGAACTTCCCACAGCCTGAATAGAAAGTGGGAGCCTGAAGCTGTAGAACCGCCCACAGCCTGAACAGAAAGTGGGAGCCTGAAGCTGTAGAACCGCCCACAGCCTGAACAGAAAGTGGGAGCCTGAAGCTGTAGAACCACCCACAGCCTGAACAGAAAGTGGGAGCCTGAAGCTGTAGAACCACCCACAGCCTGAACAGAAAGTGGGAGCCTGAAGCTGTAGAACCACCCACAGCCTGAACAGAAAGTGGGAGCCTGAAGCTGTAGAACCACCCAAAGCCTGAACACAAAGTGGGAGCCTGAAGCTGTAGAACCACCCACAGCCTGAACAGAAAGTGGGAGCCTGAAGCTGTAGAACCACCCACAGCCTGAACAGAAAGTGGGAGCCTGAAGCTGTAGAACCACCCACAGCCTGGAGAGAAAGTGGGAGCCTGAAGCTGTAGAACCACCCACAGCCTGAAGAGGACGTGGGAGCCTGAAGCTGTAGAACCACCCACAGCCTGGAGAGAAAGTGGGAGCCTGAAGCTGTAGAACCACCCACAGCCTGAACAGGAAGTGGGAGCCTGAAGCTGACTGTGAAAAACAGGCTCTGTGAAACAACCTGGTGAGAACACCCCTTTAAGATAATAACATTAGGTGCTATGTTTTCCCTTAGAAGAACTTATTCTAGGAGACAATTCTTCAGATTTTTCTGCAGTTTTTAAAAAAACTTTATTCTCTTAAATTATACTGCAATTTACTGAATTTTTTTCTTCAGTATTTATAAAAAATCTGTAAAACCAGACTCCCGTGTGCTACAACGTGGGTCCATACGCAACAGATTTGTACAATTCAGGTCCCTAATCTGACCATGTGCATTAGGCCTTAGACCTGGGCTGATACCAGCCTCCAACTCCACGGCGTGTGAACAAGGACATATTGTTTACATGCTTTCCCTATGTGCAGAGCTGGTGAGCATTAGAAGGTGTCAGGGACTGATCATTATGACAGTGATTTAGTGGGAAATCCTTACTTTAAAGCATCTTAAACCCCGTGTGAAAATCCGCGAGTACACCCAGATTTTTTTTTTTTACTTTAAAAACGTGTGATACCTGCAAAATGTGTGGGGTTAAAGTGAAGGAGTTAAGCCAGCATGACCGATCACCTGCTAATTATATCTGATGCCGGCTAATCACAACCGCTCAGTTAATACCCGGCTTGTTCTCAATCACCTGTCCTGAGGAATGTCTCCGGGAACTGGTCCGACTCGTCCTTCATGGCGTCATGATGAGAAAGCCTCTAATCATTCCAAGGTACATAGGCATCTGGAACAAGAGGCCCTCCTCTCTGGACGGCTGCTAAGGTGAAAGTAAAGGGCAGTAGTAGAATATTAAAGATGGTTGTGCAGAAGAGGATCGGAGGAGACAGTAGTGAAGGAAAGAAAATGCTACATCAGGGGTGGAGAATAGGAAGATGCTACATCATGGATGGAGAATAGGAAGATGCTACATCGTGGATGGAGAATAGGAAGATGCTACATCGTGGATAGAGAATAGAAGGGGCGACATCATGGATAGAGAATAGGAAGAGGCTACATCATGGATAGAGAATAGGAAGAGGCTACATCATGGATAGAGAATAGGAAGAGGCTACATCATGGATGGAGAATAGGAAGAGGCTACATCATGGATAGAGAATAGGAAGAGGCTACATCATGGATAGAGGATAGGAAGAGGCGACATCATGGATAGAGGATAGGAAGAGGCTACATCATGGATAGAGGATAGGAAGAGGCTACATCATGGATAGAGAATAGGAAGAGGCTACATCATGGATAGAGAATAGGAAGAGGCGACATCATGGATAGAGGATAGGAAGAGGCTACATCATGGATGGAAAAAGGAAAATATGGATAGAAAGGTACATCTGGATGGAGAAAGTGAGAGCTACATCATTGATGGAGAATAGGAAGATGCTACATCATGGATGGAGAATAGGAAGATGCTACATCATGGATAGAGAATAGGAAGAGGCTACATCATGGATGGAGAATAGGAAGATGCTACATCATGGATGGAGAATAGGAAGAGGCGACATCATGGACGGAGAATAGGAAGAGGCGACATCATGGACAGAGGATAGGAAGAGGCTACATCATGGATAGAGGATAGGAAGAGGCTACATCATGGATAGAGGATAGGAAGAGGCGACATCATGGATATAGAATAGGAAGATGCTACATCAGGGAGGGAGAATAAGAAGATGCTACATCATGGATAGAGAATAGGAAGAGGCTACATCAGGGAGGGAGAATAGGAAGATGCTACATCATGGATGGAGAATAGGAAGAGGCTACATCATGGACGGAGAATAGGAAGAGGCTACATCATGGACGGAGAATAGGAAGAGGCTACATCATGGACGGAGAATAGGAAGAGGCTACATCGTGGATGGAGAATAGGAAGAGGCTACATCGTGGATGGAGAATAGGAAGATGCTACATCGTGGATAGAGAATAGGAAGAGGCTACATCGTGGATAGAGAATAGGAAGATGCTATATCGTGGATAGAGAATAGGAAGATGCTATATCGTGGATAGAGGATAGGAAGAGGCTACATCGTGGATGGAGAATAAGAAGATGCTACATCATGGATAGAGAATAGGAAGAGGCTACATCAGGGAGGGAGAATAGGAAGATGCTACATCGTGGATAGAGAATAGGAAGAGGCTACATCGTGGATGGAGAATAGGAAGAGGCTACATCGTGGATAGAGGATAGGAAGAGGCTACATCGTGGATAGAGGATAGGAAGAGGCGACATCATGGATAGAGAATAGGAAGTTGCTACATCGTGGATAGAGAATAGGAAGTTGCTACATCGTGGATTGAGAATAGGAAGAGGCTACATCGTGGATGGAGAATAGGAAGAGGCTACATCGTGGATAGAGAATAGGAAGATGCTACATCGTGGATAGAGAATAGGAAGAGGCGACATCGTGGATAGAGAATAGGAAGAGGCTACATCATGGATGGAGAATAGGAAGATGCTACATCATGGATAGAGAATAGGAAGATGCTACATCATGGACGGAGAATAGGAAGAGGCTACATCGTGGACGGAGAATAGGAAGAGGCTACATCGTGGACGGAGAATAGGAAGATGCTACATCGTGGATAAAAAAGGAATAGGAAGGAAGGGGCTACATCGTGGATAGAGGTTTAGGAAGAGGCTACATCGTGGATAGAGAATAGGAAGTTGCTACAATCGATGGATTGAGTATAGGAAGAGGCTACATCGTGGATGGAGAATAGGAAGAGGCTACATCGTGGATTGAGAATAGGAAGAGGCGACATCATGGATTGAGAATAGGAAGAGGCTACATCATGGATAGAGGATAGGAAGAGGCTACATCATGGATAGAGGATAGGAAGAGGCGACATCATGGATAGAGGATAGGAAGTTGCTACATCGTGGATAGAGGATAGGAAGTTGCGACATCATGGATAGAGAATAGGAAGGGGTACATCATGGATAGAGAATAGGAAAGATGCAAATCGTGGATAGGGAATAGGAAGAGGCGACATCATGGACGAGATAGGAAGAGGCTACATCATGGATAGAGAATAGGAAGATGCTACATCATGGATGGGAGAATGGGAAAGATGCTACATCATGGACTGAGAATAGGAAGAGGCGACATCATGGATTGAGAATAGGAAGATGCTACATCGTGGATAGAGAATATGGAAGAGGCGACATCATGGACGGAGAATAGGAAGAGGCGACATCATGGACAGAGGATAGGAAGAGGCTACATCAGGGAAAGGGAGAATAGGAAGAGGCTACATCATGGAGTAGAGATAGGAAGAGACACATCATGGTAGAATAGGAAGATGCTACATCGGGAGGGAGAATAAGAAGATGTTTACATCGTGGATAGAGATAGGAAGCGGCTACATCGTGGACGGAGAATAGGAAGAGGCTACATCGTGGACGGAGAATAGGAAGAGGCTACATCGTGGACGGAGAATAGGAAGAGGCTACATCGTGGACGGAGAATAGGAAGATGCTACATCGTGGACGGAGAATAGGAAGAGGCTACATCATGGAGGGAGAATAGGAAGAGGCTACATCATGGATAGAGAATAGGAAGAGGCTACATCATGGATAGAGAATAGGAAGATGCTACATCGTGGATGGAGAATAGGAAGAGGCTACATCGTGGATAGAGAATAGGAAGAGGCTACATCGTGGATAGAGGATAGGAAGAGGCTACATCGTGGATGGAGAATAAGAAGATGCTACATCATGGATAGAGAATAGGAAGAGGCTACATCAGGGAGGGAGAATAGGAAGATGCTACATCGTGGATAGAGAATAGGAAGAGGCGACATCATGGATAGAGGATAGGAAGAGGCGACATCATGGATAGAGGATAGGAAGAGGCTACATCATGGATAGAAGGAATAGGAAGAAGGCTACATCGTGGATAGAGGATCGGAAGAGGCTACATCATGGATAGAGGATAGGAAGAGGCTACATCATGGATAGAGAATAGGAAGATGCTACATCATGGATAGAGAATAGGAAGTTGCTACATCGTGGATAGAGAATAGGAAGTTGCTACATCGTGGATAGAGAATAGGAAGATGCTACATCATGGATAGAGAATAGGAAGATGCTACATCATGGATGGAGAATTAAAAGATATTACATATTGGGTAAATTAGGCAGTTCTATTACAAGGTTAGGCTGGCCCACCAGAATACCAGAGGATCCTCAGATGGGCCAATGCTATGACTCACTTATACTACATTAGTGAGTCATAGCGTTGGCCCATCTGAGGTACTAATAGATAGCAGGACACAGCCTTATTTGGAGCTTTCCTATAATCAGATATTCTTCTAAACTAATAAAAAAATACTTTCAGGTGAACTTGTCTAGTATAGACAGAGATTGGACCCTCAGAATAAATTCCTCTGGTGGGCCCAAGCATCTTCATTCTGAGGCTGGTGAGAATAGCGCAATATACAGCAATCTTCTTCCCATGAAGAAGGCAGACATTACAGAAGAACCCAAAGGTCAAAGTCAATAGGTTCCATCATCATTGGTGTCCACCATGCAGCGGATCCGGTCATCTGTCATAATTGTTTTTATGATCTTATTGCAGAGCAAAATAATGGAGAACTTGTCAGGCATAAGTACTCCATATGTTATAGCACTTGTTACAGTGCTTTATTATGGAATTAAAAGGAAGCTCCGTTCACCTAGGCAGTCTTGCATTCCGGGCAGGGTTGATGCACGAAAGCTGTGCTAGAGTGCAACGTTTATAATATCCAGCAAGTATAGGTCCAGTAAACAGATACAATGGAGAAAAAGAAATCACATTTATTAAATCCCCATGAAAATCACGGATGACACCGGTTCACAAGCATAAAAAGTCTCTGACGCGTTTCAAACTGTCGTTCTTAGTCAAAGCATGCAATACGTAAAGATAAAACTCTTAAAGGGGTGTTCCCACCATAGACTTTGATGGCAAATTGATAGTATATGCCATTAACGTTTGATAGGTGCGGGGCCTGCACCTATCTTTGGAAGTGTCGGCCCAGAATGGAACGCCAGTCGCACTTGCACACAGCGCTCCATTCTGTTCTCTGGAAGTTCTCAGTACAGGGAAACAGTGTGTTTGGATGTACTCCTCCCATAGAACAGAATCAGAGAGTCATGTGCAAGCATGACCAGTTCTCCGACACTTTTGGGGGCTCATTCCCAATATAGGTGACAGTACCAGAGGTGGGACCTGCACCAATCACACTTTGTTGCCATATCCTAACAATAAGCCATCAAAGTGTATGGTGAGAACACCCCTTTAAATATTCTTTTCTTTATACATCTGTATTCTTGGAAAAAGACCTAAATTCTCAAATATGCTGCTACTGGAAAAATGGTTACTTATTGTCCTGTAGCCTTGTGCAGGTCTAAATTTTGTCCATGGCGTCCTTGGACAGCTCTTTGGTCTTGGCCATGGTGGAGAGGTTGGAGTGCTTATGGTTCTCTCACCACAATGATTGGCTTTTAATATGTGGGGAAAGGTAAATGAAGAATATTACCAAATATATTACTGTTTTGATTTTGATGTCTTCAGGAGATAAACAAGATTTTATCTATTGCTAGTGTACACAAGTTTCTCTAGGTTACCGACGACCTCTCTCTGCTCTTTCTCCTATCTGATAGCTCCAAGCTGCCGTCAGACATTTAGTTGACCATGGTGAGTCACTCCCTGCTGAGTCTTATCTCTATCACAAGAGCTTGCTTACCTAAGTTAATGACAAGTTTTAGCCCTTAGAGTTCTGTAGCCTTGTGCACTACAGATTATAAATCTCCAGCAGTCATATCACTATAACAAGAATAGCAGAGCTAATATGCCAATCACTGCTTTAGACCTGCCTACAGCATGACCAGGAAGTGTGAGTCTGAAGCTGGCTGTGGCTCTGTGAAACAGCATGGGAAGAAAACCCCTGTAACCTTTTTTTGTCGTTTTTATTGCATTTACAATTTAGGACAGAACGGATTGTAGCATATACATGAATATTTTCATTTTTCAGGAAATAAAGATTGCTATAACTCTGCAGTGAAGCAAAATCTGAACAGCAATGTATATGGTAATAGTGCTGGCAGGAAGAAAAATGAGGCGCCTACTAAGTGGCTGCACTGCTTCTGGCACATATGGCCAAAACAGTTCCCTATAAACAAGAGCTCCTCATCTGTAGTCGCTTTTTACATTGAGGTATAGGGGCATCTATGATAATTTGAGCTCTAGTGCTACCAGCATTGACACTCTACAAGCACAATCGGAAGTATTTCCCTTATTGGTCCTAATGGTTTTCCCAGCATATCCTGCCTCCAGGGACTGGTAAAACAAATCATACCATTTCCTTTAAAAACATACGGATTAATAGGGGCTCATACCATTGCACGATATATTGCTATACATTGGTGAACAAACATCTCCTTACTAAAATAGTCCGGGGCACTTCCCTCGGTCAACATCCTACTGGTGTTGGACTGATCCATGAGCACCATGCTTCCTCTGGTTTCAGCGAGTGACCTGACGTCCCATGTGCAATCAGTGCCATTGAAAATATTGACATTAAAAATTTTCATGGGTCTATCAGATTCCCTTTTAACACCTCTTTCCTCAAAAAAACATTTAAGGGGTGACTAAGCTTTATTCATAAATTCACCTAATTTTTTCCGGGACCGGAATATCACTTCCATCACTCTGCTATTACATCCAATGGAAATTTTTTGTATATGTGTGTATTTAATATAAATAAAAATATATATATAAATAAAAATATAATATATATTATATATAATATATATATTTATATAATAGATTTGTATATATATTATCTAATATAGGTTTTATATGTATGTGATTATATCTGTGTGGGATATATATGTATATATAAGTGTTATATATATGTAATATATATTTATATTATATGTGTGTGTGTTTATATATAATAATTTATATTTTTAAAATAATTTTAAATTTTTATATTGTGTAAAATTTATAATATGTATATTTTTATATATATGTGTATATATAAATTTTTATATATTGATATATTATTTATATAATAGTATATTTATTTATATTATATATATATATATTTATATATTATATATATTTTAATTATTATATATACCTGGGGGTGGGAGTGGCCACCCACCCAGCTCTTTGACCACTCCCGGAAAAGCCGACCCGGCACAACGGATTGGAACCGCTTTTCCCACACAGGTCGCAGCATAATTACTGACAACAACTGTGCTCTCCCCTTTACCGAGTCCAGGCTACTCGGTGACACGCGTCTAACCCCGCGCCCTATATCACATATGAGAGCGTTTTTAGGGAAAAATATCTTCCTTCCACAACGTCGCCCGTCACTGTATCACATACCCTCCCCCTCTGTTCAGCCTTGGGGGTCGGACACTTTTAAGCCAGAAACCGTGGGCTCTTGATAATGGTCACATTTTCCCCCGTATTTTCCACCCTATGTTCCATGGAAAAGCTAAAATTTTGAATGTCAAGAACCCCTTTTGACTCTTGCATTTTCCTTTTGCCGGGGCATCCAGGTTAGGGTGAATGGTCCCGTGATTAACCTAAAGTGTCTTCCCAGTAGGGAAACTTTTAGGGACTCGGGGCCCACTTGATGGGCCCCAAGCACTCCCCCTAACAATACTATAGTTCCCCCC